>CAUYSK010081472.1:0-44809 GCA_963575035.1 Avahi laniger
TCTTGCCAGTGTATTTTTCTGTGCATATTTTTATGTAGTTCAGAACAGACTAATGTTATATCTAGCTTTTTTTTTACTTATCATTATTACATGAACATTCTATTAAAATGTTAAACACATTTTTTTCCTAGACACAATATTCGTTGACTATATTCGATTTCTTTTCCTTTTTTTTTCTTGAGACAGAGTCACACTCTGTCGCCCCAGCTAGATTACAGTGGTATCATCATAGCTCACTGCAGCCTTGGACTCCTGAGCTCAAGTGATTCTCCCACCTCAGCCTCCTGAGTAGCTAGGACTATAGGTGCACGCCACCACACCCGGCTAAGTATTTTTCTTTTCTCATTTATTGATTGATTGATTGAGACAGACTCTCACTCTGTTGCCCAGGCTAGAGTGAGTGTCGTGGCGTCAGCCTAGCTCACAGCAACCTCAGACTCCTGGGCTCAAGCGATCCTCCTGCCTCAGCCTCCAGAGTAGCTGGGACTACAGGCATGCGCCACCATGCCCGGCTAATTTTTTCTATATATTTTTAGCTGTCTGGATAATTTCTTTCTATTTTTTTTAGTAGAGACAGGATCTCGCTCTTGCTCAGGCTGGTCTCGAACTCCTGAGCTCAAACAATTCGCCCACCTCGACCTTCCAGAGTGCTAGGATTACAGGCATGAGCCACCACGCCTGGCTTGCCAGCTTTTTAAAAGCAATTTCATCAGGGACATCTCTCAGCACAGATAGTAGTCATTTCCAGTTAATATGACTTCCCCTCAAACATTACATTGTTATTCCAAATAAAGATTGGGAGAATTCCCTATAATATAAGATGCTTTCTCAAAAAATTGAGGTGCCCCCTTCTTTTCTGAGAGGGATGATTTCCAGAGGAAATCTCACTTGACATTTAGACATATATGATAATCCTGAGAAAATTAAGGAAAGTATTATCTGTGGAGAAAATGACCTCAGGTCAGGGATTGAAGGATTAATGGGATATTCCCAAGTACAGAAGGAAAGCAAGAAAAAAACAAATGAAAGTATTCCAGGAAGAAAGAGAAATGGAGGCTCAAAAATGTAGCACTTTCAGGAAAAGATCAATCGTTTTATTTAGCTGGTACCCAGAGAAGAAAGTTGATATGGAATGGGACGTAAAACTAGAGACGTAAGTTAGAGTCAGATATGCAGAGCTGATCCTGTAGGCAACAGGGAACTCTCCAATCTTTTAAACAGAATCATAATGTTAGAATTTTTAGCTATTGATACATACAATAATGCCATTGATCTACCCTAAAAGAAATATAATAGGTGTGAAGAAAGCTAGCCCTATGCAAAATGAATTTGTCATGCACACCAATCACTTTTGTTTCTGTGCCGATTTCCTCCCTGGTAGTGGACTCATTTACTCCATGCTACCTAAAGTGTCTTTATATACTTTTTTCACCCCATTCTATCAAAATTTCTCTTGGAGAAAGATGGGAAACTTGTTACTGACATTGTATTTAATCCATCAGCAACCATGAATTAAGTCCTAGTATCTCAACTTTATAAACAACAAAACTGTGCCATACAGAGGTTAAATAGGTGTTTAGAGCTGGAATTTCAGAGGCAAGTCTATGGGAATACACATCCCTGCTATTAGACATGATATAATATAGGAGTCTAGAATTGCGCTGAGTTGGATGTGCAATCTCACGGAATTTACAGCTGAACTGGGAAGGAAGGACTAGCAGATATATAGGGTAAAGAGGGAAGAATTCAGGAGTTTATATAAATTACTGATAAATTCATTTAGAGAATGGAGAGATCTTTAGGAGACCGAGAAGTCATGAAAGAAGAGCCTTGAAAGATCTTTAGCACAGATAGTCAGTGAATGGGTGACGGCAAATGTTGTCACAGGAAGTGCGAGAGCAGGCACAGGGAGGTAGGATGTTCAGGATCGTAAAGAGGGACTAAAAAGGGGACAGGTTACAGTGGTAGAAAGTAAGATAGGATGTGGGTAGAAGGTTTATATATGAAAGTCTTTGATGTCAGATTTGAGATTAGACTACATGTGCTACTCCTTTTAAATTAGGATATGCTGTAGGTTTTGATATGATGAAAAAGATAAATTGAAGAAGACTCATCTGGCAGCCTTATACAGGATGGATTAAGTTTGTGAAGGGATGGAAGAGGAGCCAACTAGCAGGGTGTTACAGTAAGGCAGGTGTGGAATGATGGCAGCCTGGACTTTTTTCTTTTCTTTTCTTTTCTTTTTTTTCTTATGTAAAATGCATGGCAACGACGATTTCTGTGAAGGTTTCCAAAAAATAATACAAAAACATGGCCTTGCCAACTTGGAGATTACCGGTTTAACTGGACAGCAGCCACGGACCAATGAGTCACTGGAGTCATTTTAAACAACGCATTCAGACAGTCTCACTTTGTATTCAGCTGCCGTATACCTGGAAGGTAGAGCACGGTTATCATCAACAACTGTGCTGAATTGTTCTGTGATGGCATAGACCAACCATCCAACCTATAAAACTACATAGCCTGTGACCCAATCAGCAAATGGAATTATATGTTGAGGAAAAACGTAATCCACTGTTATACATTAACATCAGTAGAATCCACTAATTGAATAATGGTTTGAGTTTATCAAGATTTAGAGAAAACAATAGTTTCTGTGGTAACTCTCAAATTACAAGGAAAATCCCTCAATTTGCTGTCACAGACAATATCTTTAATTTAGCAATATGGAAGAAAAAAATAATGTTGTTAAGCACTCCAAAGCTTTTAAATTCACATTCTTTTTCTATTTGCTTTTTCAGAATGTTTCTGCCTGTGTGCTCTGTTTACTAATGTGGACAGTGTAATAAAAGCTTCCAGGATGAAGGTACTGCTTCACATTTGTATTCTGGAGGGTAGACAGAATCTACTTTGGAAGCCTGTATGGATAAGCACCTGAATGTATTTAGATGCTCCTGGCATTTCAAAGAACTTAGGGCCTCCCTCTGCTTTATCCCTTCAGATCTTACAGGAGTGGCAGAATTTACACTTGGCTAAAAAAAATTCACTGAAGAGCAAGATTAGTTCTAGCAGCAATGCCTCCTGAACCATTTTCTCACCCGATATGCAATGTGTGCACTGTTGTTAAGTTGTGGTCGTTTGTGAGAAAGAACTCTCAGCCATCTGTGATTTCTGAGGATAGCAATGGGGAGAGGCAGGAGAAAAAGTTGGGAACCTGAGTACTGTAGTCACAGTATTTGTTCCTTACAGACCTGCACTGCCCAACAGAAATGTAAGGAGAGCCACACATAAGAGTCACATAGACCATTTTAAATTTTCTTATATCCACATTTTAAAAAATAAAAATCAATGAAAAGGCAAAATTAATTATAATAACATATTTCATTTAATCTAATATATTCAAATCATTTCAACAAATAGTCAATATACTAATAAAATTATTTATATGTATTTTGCATTCTATTTTGTACAAAATTCAGTGCTTAATTTACACCTACAGTACATCTCACTTTGAACTAACCACATTTAAAGTGCACAATAACCGCCTGTGGCCAGTGGCTTGCCTCATGGACCCTAACTTTTCACAAAATTGCTTAAACCAGGAAAGGTGTTCTCACCCAGAAATAAGAATATAACATAGCTAAGATATGCTTATCAGAGTTGAAGATTGGGAAGGAGGTGAAGAAAACTCAATTTTACAATCATTTTAACTGAAATGTTAAAGTGTTTAAATATACTCTCAGAAGAAAATCCTCTTCTTGCATGAAATGGCAACTGAGAGCTTGTAAATGAGAATACACTAATACAGGTGAGTACTGATCTGTGAAGAAGTGTTTACTGGCCTACAACAAAATGAGCAAAACAAAGTCAAATTTATTTCATTTAGAACACTCCCTTTTATTTTTATTGTATGTTCTTCCTCCTTTTGTGTGTTAAAATGCCATTACTTCTATTAAATAATAATAATAGTAAGTGGTTGATGGATGTGTTTTTAATGTCTCCCTCTGACAAAATAAAATGTTGGCAAATGTATATTGATTCTGAGCTTTAAAAATGGTCCTAGTCATGAAAACAAGTCTAAAGACAACTGTTAGAGGTAACAGAAACCTATTTGGGGAGTAAGAAGCCCAGCACTCAAGTCCTGCTTCTGCTAATAAACACATTAAATGGCCTGCATCCAATCACTGAGCCTTTCTGGTCCATATACATGCATCTGTAAAATCAGGAGAAGTAAAATCAGGGATTTGGGCCAGATTACCACTCAGGTGCATTGCACATACAAAATTCTCCACTTTATGACTCTGCCAAGACCTTTCAGTATGGCAGAGACAAAGTAGGAAATACAGGCTATGGCTCCTGATGCAGATCGAGTGCATATATCCACCAGAGGCAAATTATGGGATTCCTGCTTTGCAAACCTCCTCCTTGAAAGCCTCTGAAAGGAAATGTTCTACATAAATAAATGATCATCAAAGGAAAGATTTGTGGCTAAAATACAACTTGTATGTACATGGTGATGTACGCATGTAATACCTTCTGAGTCATGCCCACGAAGCTGCCTCATCTACTGACATGATTAACACACCTTTATCCAATCCTTAAGCTCAGCCACATTACAATTTTGGCAGTTAAACTGATTGATACTTGGCCTTATCATTTTAATATTTCTGTAAAATACATGTTTAACCTGCTCTAATCTGTTGGTAAGTAGGAATGGAAATAGTTTCTAAAAAGTACACTGAAATGCTCCTCTTGACTTATTACTTTGGGTTGGAAGGAAGAGGAATTGAGCTCGAGATATAATGATATCCACCTGAATTTGTTGTATAAAGAGAGAACTGAATATTATCCAGAGTACAATAGTACTGATATTTCACTCAAGTTAATTATTTTAAATACTAAGTCCCTGTAGAAATCCCCATGGCTTCCAATCTGAATTCTGCTACCTTGATCTTTCTGACTGGCATTTTGTAGTACCGGAAAGCATCTGTCTCCTGCACCGAAGCTTTTGATTTTCACAAGCAGAATTGGCTTAGTAACGTGTGTGTGTGTGGTGGGATTATTGGTTTTTGTTTAAGTTTACGTGTGGATAATATTTATGACTCCAGTTGCTTTTCTCTCTCTCCACAAGGTATACTCTACTCTTCGTCTTGGCCCAAAACAACAACAACAAAAAAGATTGCCCCAAATATAATCAAGGGCCAGGCCCCAAATCAAATTGTAATGGCCATGAACATCTGTGAAGAAAATACAAATGAAAAATACAAAAGTTAAAGGTGAGATTTTTAAATAAAACTCTCCAAACTCCAATCTTCCTATTCTGATGTTTACCTGTTATAGAGTATGCTTTCAAATACAGACTTTGGATACCAAAGTGATAATTTTTGGTTTGATTTCTATTTACCTTACATATATTTAGACCTTAAATGAGTCAGGTTCAACAATTTTTAAATAAAAAGATTTCTCGAATTTCTAAAGTATGAAAGTTCTGTGTAATAGTTGAGAAATGCTATATACTAAAAAACAGGCTGATCACATTATCTCTTTAGTATTCTCACTGGAGAAATAAATGAGCCAGCCTGACTTTCCTTCTGAATAAGTATTCTATTACTTGGGAGTTACATATATATTTTTTATGTGAGAAAAATAGCTAAATTAAAATAAAGATGAAGAAAATACACAGAAAAATCAGTTCATGGAATATAATTTTTCTCCTGCCACATTAAACTTTTGGTTGATAAGTATAACAGGTTATATTTATGTATGTATGCATATATATTAAAAAGATATTCTATTTTCTGAAAGTTTAATATTATAATGTTTCAGTAAAAGCAAGGAAGCAAACCAGATATTTTTCCTGAGTTACTTAGAGCAATTCTTCTTAATATATTTACAATAGAACTAAATGCATGTTTTTAATGTGCCTTTTTATCTGAACAGATGATTTCTTTCAACTGAACAGTTGAAGATAATGAAGTCATTTCTGCTATGATAAATCTCTTCTTTGCAAGTGTTTGTCTACCAATAATGAGCAAGTTAAACTATCTTAAAAATTCCACTTTCTCTTAAGCATACAAGTTATGTTACTGAATCTGGAATTAATATTATTGAAGTAGTCACATTAAATCCTTGTTGGAAATAAGAATAAATATAAAATATAACTAATTACTTTTTTAGTGCTTGCAAAACTATACTAACTATACATTTAAAAACTGAGTTGTTTAATACATAGTGGGAAACATAACCATTTATCCAATAACATTTATTAAACTTTTATTAATGCATTTCTTCCTTCATTTGTCCTGCAAATATTGTTTATCTGCTATGTATCAATCATCATATTGGGTGTTGGACATACAGAACACATCAGTGATGACTTCTGCCTTCACGGAACTTAGAGTCCAGCATGGGAAGAGCCACATCAGTTAGAAAATTATATGTGTGATGAATGTTATAAAAGATAAGGGGGTGTGGAGAAGATTGTAATGGATAAGGGAAAGTGGCAATAGGAGTTTAGAACAGGACTACCTGACCTAGAAGACAAAAACAAAAGATTCCCAAGTGGCTCGTAAACCAAGAAGTGAAGAAAGTAAGAGTTAATGTTAGATTAGAAGAGGGAAAAAAGAAAGAGATAAAGCATTTCAGATAAGAAAACACGAATAGTTTGAAGATCCTGAATCCGGAGAGATGCTGGAGCATCCGAGAAGTAGCAAGAACGAAGTAAAAAAAACAACATAAAAATGAGCTAGACGGGAGGTATGGTGCAAGGTCTACGGGCCATGACATGAATATTTGAGTTTAATTCCAAGTGCAAAGGGAAGCCAAGAAGGGTGTTAAACAGGAGTTTCAGAGAAAGTCACCCTCAGGATGGAGGAGAAAAGAGGCAGAAGTTGAAGCAGAGAGACTGTGACAAGGTTATCGCAGTAGTAAAAGCAATGGCTCAGACGAGGCACATGCCTGGGAAGATTGAGAAATCTGGATAAATTCTAGATAGAGTAATTAGAATGTAGACTCAGCAGGGCTTGGCTATTAGCTTAGATATTGGAATAGGGATAGACTCTTAGATTTCTGGCTTGGGCAACTGGGTGGATGGTGGTTCTTTGAGGAAGCCGGAGAAAGACAAATTCGGGGAAAGTCAGATGAGCTTACTTTGAGCATGTTGCTTTAAAGGTGCCTGTGAGACACTCAATTGTTGATGACAAGTAAGCATCTGAAAACATGGTCTGGTACTCAGAAAAAAGGTCCGAGCTGCAGATATAAATTTTAGATTTGCTTTTATGGATAGTAATTGAAGCCATGTGAGTATATGAGATGGCTTAAGGAGAATGTGTGTGGAGTGAGCAGGAGAGAAGTTACAGGACAAAGCTCTGAGAAACTCCAGGGTCCACAGGTCAGACAGAAGAAGAGCAGCAAGAAAAAGAGACTGAGAAAGAGCGGTCTGAGCCATAGAAGGAAAACCAGGAAAGGAGCCCACAGAAAAGAGAGTTTGGAGAAGCACATTAATCAAAAGTGCTGAATTCTGCTGAGAGGTCAATTCAGGTATGTGCTTTATAGAAGAAATTGCACCGAGTACTCTGAGGACTACCTTAACCTCAAAGAGCTAACCAGTGGGAGAAATGGGCATGTAATGACCTTCCATGAGTAGAAGGCATAAGTGTGTGTCAGGTTAGATGCAGGTGCTCAGAGAATAAACAGAAAATTGATGTTCTTGTCCAAATGATCTTGCAAAATTGGTTTTAAGGATTTTAGACAAAATTCATGTTTCCATGCATTTTAAAGGTGTTCAGTTTAAACAATGAAAACTTATTTTCCTTTATGTTTGTGTTGTTTGGCTGGTACAGAGCAACTATGTAAGACAAAGAAGAAAAGAATAATTTCCTGTTCAAGAATCTAAGAGTTTTTGACCCTGGCCCAATAACTTGGCTACACAGTAACCTATTCAGGGAAGAATTTCAGGATCTGTTTCTCCTAGAGTTGGCTTTGCCCCATCTCGGCCACTTCATAGGGACCCAGGAATTTGGCCTTAAAGAAAATTGGACCTTAAGGCAAAGGAAGATATTGTTTTTTCTTCTTCAGGGTGACAAAATGGCCCATCTGTTAAAATGCTTAGCAATAGCTGGGACAAATGTCATAGACACTTAGTAATTCATAATTGGAGATAATTTGGACACACCATAATTCAGTTATTACTTCAATTATAATTATTTAATCACGGTTCTCAAATATTTACAGATTTTTATGTATATTTCTTACTTCAATAAAATCTTACAGTTCATAATTTCAACTTTCAAAAGAAATGAATCAAAAAGCTCTGCTTAGTAAAGTATTGTATTATCAATTTCCTCTAAATAGTGATCTCTCCTATGAATTTGACATTTGTTTTTACTACCAAATTTTCTGATAAGCATGTTCTGTTTACGTGTTTGTTTGTTGGTGTTGTTGTTGTTTTGAGGAGATCATTGCTGGACAAATAAGATATTTTTGCAATTTTCTCATTAATACTTTTAAATATCTTGTACTTAAAATGCCTTATGCTTAAATACAATGATTGCGTTTCCTTAAAACTATTTAATTTAGAATATTGACTAATTAACTAGAATTTTTCTTTGTTTTTATAATAAATTGATGGAGGTTTACAGACCATATAATTAAAATTCTCAAATTAATTTAAATACTTTGAGATACTTTGCCTTGAACATGCTATGATTATATCATAATATAGGAGGTAGTAGGCAAAAGGATTTTTGATAACCCTGCTGGTATAAAGATTCTTTCCTGGTGCATAATCTCCCTCTTAGCCTTCTTAAACATGCCACTAAAGAGCTATTGTTATAATCTAAAAATATTTAAAGCTTTGAAACAAACATTAAAAAGATACTAGTTTTCTTGGGCATAGTGTATTACTTCACAAACATTGTACAACTTTCAAGCAAATGAGGTGAGCCTTTGTATTATAAAAGTATGTATTGAGCCAGAAGCTATAGTTCTGTACATTTCGATGTGAGTTTACATGTTAGGTGGCACTCAAGGAACTTTTGAAATGAACAAACCAGGAATTAAAATTTATTTTCTTTCTAATATTCTGAAAATATTCTTTTTGTTTTTCTGGGAAATTTTTTATTGCCATTTCAGAGTATCTGTCATAGGAATTTATATTTATCAGCTTTCTTAGAGCTTTTAAATTTAATCCCCAGCAATTTTGTCACCAGAAAATAGTCATATTCATAACAACCCACTTTGGGTTTAATTCACACGTCAGAGATTCAACACATATGGTTTTCTTTGGGCTCCGCTGTTTTGACTCAATATATAAAGAGCTGAAGGAATGCAGGTGCCAGACTGTAAGCTCCATTCACCAAAAGATGCTAGAGGGAGCCAGAAATGGGGAAGCAGCACAAAATAGCATGTATGAGATGATCCAATTTTTGTTTTAAGAAAAACTAAAGAAAAGGATTTTTTATGTGTTTAAACATGCATGTTAGTAGGGCAGTGAAGTTGGAGGTGATTTTTTTTCAGTCTTCTCTACATTTTCCATAGTACTTCAATTATTTTTATAAAAACATAATCAGTAGAAAAAAAGTACTATTTTTATTTTGGGGAAAAATGATGTGCTCAGTTTTTTTTTTCAGAAAAAAGTTCCATTCTATACCAAGATTAAGAAGATTGAAGATTAGATTATAAAAGACAATTTTGAGAAATGGCAAGATCTATTTTGTTCTTCTGTTTTTAACCTTTGAAAATGACTGATGTAAACCTGAGTTCTATTGTATCTCTGAGTTTTTAAATCAGAGTCACTCAAATTGGTCTTGCATATTGATTTTATGGATTTTAGTTTTCAGATTTCAGATTTGAGAACACATACTTTCCTCCACAAATTTGAATGAAATTTCTGCAATACTAGTCAGTGAAATGCAGAATACAATCTTTTAAACTCTTCAACATATAGACATCTTATAATATTCTTAAATTAACCTGCTTAATTTCCATCACTGTGGTAATACTTCTGTCTTTCTTCCCATTTCTTGTTACATTTCTCTTCTTCTCACCGTTGCTGTTGTGTATTCCTAGGGAAAGAATTGGATGAAATGGAAAGAAATTCCGGTTAGACAACTTGAACTTGAGTCATATCTCTGCCTCTTACCAACTGAATGGCCTTGAATATCAATTAACCTCTCATGTAATTGTCTCAGCTTCCTCATTTGCGAAACAGGGATAATAGCATCTGCCTTTAATGCCTCATTGCATGGTTGTGAAGATCAAATTATAGGATATAGTACACATAAAGTAGTGTAAAAGGAAAAGATATTACTATGATTATTAATATGATTTTGTGGGTCCAGAAAACTTGAGATTATGTGTCATCCTTTGACTGCCTTTATCTCAAACCACAGAAAATAAATCAATGAGAATTTTTGAAATTAAGGTTTCAGGAACATAGACTGTCACAATAAAGTAACAGGAGGCTGGGAAGAAATATGAAATGTGAATAAGAATGCATGTGTGTAAATGTATGAGGAATTAAGTTGCACACTAAATGGATTCGTGTAGATTTCTCCTTGGCTGTGACAATTGAAGAGATAAGTTGTTCTTACTTTAGTTCAAAAGTCCTATGTTATACGACTTCTTTCTTTCTCTGTGTCTTAATTTGTAAAATGGAGTTAATAATATTAGTATCTAACTATAAGAAATAATGTGGGTACTGCTCCATGGTATTAAGGAACTTAATCTTCCAACCATTTCAATAGATTCAACCAAACAAATACCAATTGATCGGTGACTATGTGCAAGACATCTTAAGTTGCAGATACAGAAGCCAGTAGGATAAATGAGATATAATTCCTGGAAAAACAAACATTCTGAAAGGTAGATGATGACACAAGTATAAAAATAAACATGATACAAGACAAAAAAAGGCAAGTATATAAGAGGGATACAAAATAAAATACCATGGGATTCAAAGGAGAGAGGAATCAAACATGGTTGTGTCCAAGACCAAAAGTGCTATAGGGGAGCAGTGAGGGTGTGGCATATTGATGTGAGTGGTCTGGTTTGGCTTCGGCATGGGGTTATCATAGAGGCGTTTGACCTAGGCCTCAAAGGATTTTGATAAAAAGAAACAAAGAATTTACTCATTTGAAATTCATTGTGAGCCTATTGTTGGCCATGCATATGCAAGAGGCTGGGAATATAATGGTGATCAAATCACACGCGAACCCTTTGTAGGGAGTGAGACCAGAGGGAGGTGAGCAGGAGGCATAACATCCAGCTCACTGGGAGCTGCAGGAGAGAGGGTGGGTTCAAATGTCCTAGGAGATCTGAATGGAAAGAAGGGCGTGCTGAAAAGACACAGAATGAACAGTAGAGGATTAGAAAACCTTTTTGAACACAGGGATGAAATATCCAGGAACAGTTTTTGAAAACTTAATCTGGCAGTCGAGTTCAGGATGAATTGAGAAGATTTTTAAATGCCCAAGTGCGTATTGAGGACTTCATATGTCAAGCGCTTTATGCATGTTCTTTCCTTTAATCCTCACAACAGTACTTAGAAGTAAGTGTTATCATTCCAATTTTACAGATGAGGAAACTGAGGCTCAGAGACATAAGATGATTTACTTAAATCTATTCTAGTCCATCAGTGGCTGTGCTGGGATTTCAGTCCTGGTGTTTATTCCAAAGTCTGTAATTATAAACTCTCCCTACACTGAATCCCAAAAACAATGGAAAAGAAGCAAGCAGAGAGAATCAAACCTTAAATCTTCAAGTCTGGGCGCTGACTATGAAATGTCATTTCATCTTTTCACTCATTTTCACAGTGGGGATTTGGTGCAGAAACTATGCAATGTATTTATACATTATTCATCTGCTTATTCCTGCAACAGATCTTTGTTATGCCATGCACTGTGCTAGGTACTTAAATGTGAAATGAATAAGACAGAATCTTTGTCTTCAAAGGGCTTAAAATCTGCAGGAAGAGACAGACAGGTTAATAGGCTGGTCCCAGGCACTGAAGCAAATGCTAGAGTAGGAGCAAAGAAGAGATCTACGAGAACAAATGGGAGAAGCCCCTGAATCAGTCTCGGTGAGAATCAGGTGGGCATGCCGAAGGAGCAGCTCCAGTATGTCATAGGAAAGATGAGGAGGTGCTGGCCACAGGAAGGGTGGCAGAGGCAAAGAAGACAGATGTGGAGGCTGAGAGCACGTCAGTACTGCCAGGCTTGTGAGTAGTTTGGTACATCCGCGTGGAAGCTGGTGGAGTTATCCTAGTGAGATATGTGCTGAGAGAGACGAGTTCTAGAGAGAGAATCAAGAACTGGATCATGAAAAGCTGCTCACTCCTTTGCAAAAATGATAACTACATGTGACTAGAGAGAGTGTAAATCTGTCCAGGCATTTAAACAATAAGTTACAAAGGTTTTAAAATGTTCATATACTTTGATTTAGATATGACACTTCTGGAAAATTCCGTTAAAGGAAATAATTTGAAATATGGACCTAGACTTATACACAAAGCTTTATTTATAAAACCAAACTTTATAACAACCTAAACGCTCAACAATAGAGGCACAGTTGAGCCACTTATGGTGTTTCCATATGGCTGGTACTATATTATTATGACTGATAATTTATTATTTATAAATTATACATATATATTAATTTTATATATATAATAGAGAGTCAATCCTCATTATTTGGGGATTCTGTGTTTGCAAATTCTATGTTTGCAAATTCTGTGATAAAATTTATTTATAATCTCAAAATTAATACTTGTGGCACTTTCATGGTCATTTGAAGACATGTGTAGAGCAGCAAAAAGTTCAAGTCACCGATGCATACGTCCTCAGCTGAGGTCAAAAACCGGGACACTCTACCTTCTTGTTTCAACTCTCATACACTAAACAAGTGCAGTTTACATGGTACACTTAGTGTCACATTTTGTGATTTCACTGTTTAGAATGGTCCCCAAGGGTAGAGCTGAAACACTAAGTACAGGAAGACTGTGATGTGCCTTAAGGAGAAAATACATGTGTTGGATAAGATTTTGTTTAAGCGTGTGTTACAATGCTGTTGACCATGAGTTCAATGTTAATAATTAAACAATATATATTAAATGAAATGTCTTTAAACAGAAACACATGTAAACAGAAATAGAGAATGCATAAGGTTATATATTAATTGGTTGATGAAAATGTTTTGACCAGAGGCATGTAGGAACCTGACCCTGTAATTCCCCTAGGAACAATGCTTCAGTATTTGCTAATTCAGTGTTCGCAGCAACTTTACAGAGCATAATTGTGATATTGTGCTATAATAAGAAACATATGTTTGGTCTTTTTCCCTGGATCCTGGCACAAGAGCTTTTAAAGCCCTTGGAACTCACTGAATAAGAGGGGTGAGAGGATCTTCTTTTGTTATTCATAATAAGTCCCTTTCATCCATATCTGAGTTTATGTTAATGAGATGACTCTTGATGGGACCCTATATATCTTCATTATAGGGGTGGTTGACAGAGGAACCAACCATGTGGTTGGAGAATTGGAACTTTCAGTCCAACTCTCTGGGGAGGAGAGAGGGACTGGAGATTGAATCAATCACCAATGGTCAATGATTTAATCAATCATATCTACAATGGAACCTTCATACAAACCCTAAAAGATGGGGTTCAGGAAACGTCTGCATTGGTGGATACATTCACATGCCAAGAGGGTGGCACACCTTATTTCCAAAGCTCCTATGTTCCAGATTCTTCCAGATCTTGCCCTGTTTACCTCTTCACCTACCTGTTTGTTCATTTGTATCCTTTATAATATCCTTTTTAATAAGCGGAAACTAGTAAGTAAAGTGCTTGCTTGAGTTCTACGAGCCGTTCTATCAAATCATCAAACCTGAAGAGGGGGTAATGAGAACACCCAATTTGTAGCTGATGGGTCAGAAGTACAGATGGCCTGGGTGTGTGGTTGGTGTCTGAAGTGGAGGCAGTCTTGCAGGACTGAGTCCTTAATCCGTGGGGGCTGATGCTAACTCTGGATAGTTCGGGTCAGAATTGAATTAAACTGTTGGACACCCAGTTGATGTCCAAAGAATTAGAGAATAGGTTGCCAGTGTGGGGGAAAAAAACCACAGATCTTAGTAGTGATAATTAGCACAAATAATGACTGTATACACACACTTTCTGCCCAAATATTAACTAATTATATATTTTTTGCATTGTACGAGAGCAATTTTCTAATCATATTTTATAATATTCTATCTATACTATACTCCCAATTCATAACAAAATAAAATTGGAAGCATTTAAATAAAGCATCTGCTTTGTTTATAAGACATATTAATCTCATAATGAAAGAATAATGGAACTAAATAGCAGTTAATTTATATTTTAATCCTGCTTTAGATGAACAGAGTGGGTACAGCTAGAAGGCTGTTGTGCAAGATTGGGTTTGGAGGAAGCCAGGGCTAGAGTAAAGGTTCTTTTAACCTCCTTTCGGTGAAGAAAGCTGACACACAGGATCACCTCCTAAGATCATTCTCCTCTATCCTCACACTCCTCTGTAAATTATCTCAGCCGTTGCTGATGTCACGAAGCTTAGCTGATGAGTATCTACAAAGTTGTTTGTATCTCTTGGACAAAGTCAGTAAGGGAAGGGCGATTTGCTTATGAGATAATTTGGAATATTTTAAAGATAACCCAGAGAAAAATCATTTTCCCCTCGATGAATGCAAACCTGTGAGAGGCTGGAAAATAAAAGTAGCTGACTGGGATAAAGTAGAGTCAACACACACATACACACAGTGTACAAGGGTCGCACTTAAAACTCCAGACATACCCCCATGGCAGTGGGATTAATCAAAGGGTTCCTTCAAGGTCCCACCACATGCACACAGGCAGTGCAGTAGATTCAGTGAGTTCTTCTAACCATCTGGTTATGTCTCTTTATTCTTGTTTATCTAAGCAGCAAACGTCATGTCAGTTGTGCAGCTAGGATCAAAATGGCCTGGTTTGGATTAACAATAGAGAATCCTGACAATGAAACCACAAGTTCAGGAGGGGCCCACAATGGGTCTGTGCACAACATAGCTCATAGGAATGAAATGAACCGACTTCCCCCTAAGTACCCCATTTGCGAGAGTGCACCAGGCTGCATTTGGGGAAGCCCATTCCCGGAGTGAATATCTAAAGGGGGATTCCCTCTGTCATTTCTGTTGAAAGTATTAGCATAATTCCTCAAGCACAGACTCTCTAAGATACCTTGAGTTATTTATTAATATTTAAAGAGGTTATTTGGCATGAAGCATGGAGTATAATTCTTAAAAGGAGCTGACAGCAGAATACATTTGTTAACTGGAAAGACATGTCTGAACTTTGCCAAAAGAAATACTGTGTGCAGCAAGCACATTTGGTGGGGAGGGTTGTTTTATCTCTGGGCATGTGTGTGTGTGTGAGAGAGAGATTTTTGTTTGTTTGTTTCTCCTCAATTTCCACTTACATATTCCATACCCCTGCCTTGGGACCATTTTTGAATGAAATGTTAATGATAAAAGAAAGAAAGACTTGAAATGGCCTTGAAGACTTAGCCCCTATCTGCTCCTGGGGCAGACTCTTCTCCTAGCTTGGAATTAATAGAAGACCACCTCTGCTATCCTCCCATCTACTTTGTTTATATTTTGCTCATTTTCTTCAGTTTAACAAGGTGATGAATAAATGTGCTTTACAAGGATAAGGGGACGGTCAGGGGTAGAGACTGGAGTTCTCTGTTCATTCATATACCAGGTAAGGTGCAAACAGGCAAAATGCAAATCTGTCTGTCAGTAATCAAAAATTTGGCCTGGGGGGTGAACCCAGTGAAGGGAGCTTAGTTAATCTTTCCTCCCTATTGCTTCATCCTCCAGCCTCTTCAGAAGGGGAGTTACAGTCCTAGTTACTAATTTGTTTCTTCCTCCAGACCACTGCTAACATACTTTAACTTGTTTCTCTTGCAAGCTTCTTAAGATTAAGGTTTTCAGCATGCAATGTCAATGCTAAAGTTTGGCAACAGCAAGTAAATACAAACCAATATTCTATATGCTTGTGTGTTTGAAAATGTTCGGAGAACTACCAGAGGTATCAAAATTAAATATAGTTTAGATTATAATGTCTAGGGATTCATGCATGCATGACAAAAACAGGAAGATAAAAGCAAGGAAATGATTACTGTGAAAGTCATGATGGTGATTGCACGTGAAGAGAGGGAGGGGCTGTGATTAGGGTGGAGCATGAGGAGGGGCTGGGAAAGTTCAATCTCTTAACCTGGGTATGAGGATAGATAATTCACTAAGTTCTATAAAAATGTTGGGGAAAAATCAGGATAGTTGTTGTCTTGTTGGCTGGGAGAAGGGACCACAAGGGAGCATGAGAGGTACTTCTCTGATACTGGCATTGTTCTGTCTCTTGACCAGAGTTTTGGATATCTGAGTGTGTTCAATTTGTGAAATTTCTCCCAGCTGACTACCTTTATGTGCACTAGTCTGTAGGTTAATTATATTTCAATCAAAGTGCAAAAATTCAAAAGTAGACTTCTCAAAAGAATTTTAGCAGATTTGTTAAGTTAAGGTTTTGTCCCATTTCTGTTTCTGCTTCCTATAAATATCCTAGTGACTAAATAGAAAAAAAATTCCCTCCAATTTTCCTGAACTTTTCAGTGGAAAAGTCTAACTGACTATCAATAATACAAGCGTTCTTGATGTTGAGGGTTCCCAAGGCCACAACTTTCCATAAATAGAAAACAACATTGAAAAACGTAAGGCACTAGGTCAAAATAAATATATAGTAGCTTCTCAATCTTTGACCTTATATGTGTCAGGGTAACCAAACAGCACTCAATGAAAAGTGTTTTGGTTTGTTTTTCAGTCTGCTGATAGAATTTTTCTTTCTACTAGAATGTAAGCTCCTGTTAGGACTGAAGCCAACAGAGACATTTTGGTAGCAGAATTAATTTTTTTTTTTTATCCATTGAGGATGCTCCACAATGAAAGTCAGAGTCCATTTGGGATGTAATCTAATCTTTTTAATAGCTGATAAACGAAAATGAATAGCTTCTTGGATGCAACAGAGGTGGAGCAGGTTTGAACAGCTGGCACTCTCCTTTTTGTACATGTCCATACAAAGATAAACAGATCTCCTAAAAGATGGTATTGCCACAGATTCAAGCAAGCAGATTAGAAGCCATGTTCTGATTTTTTTCCCCCTACATTGTACATGATGTTTTTTTGAAAATGGATTTGTAAAAAGCATAGAAACAGTTTTGAAAATGCTACCTGAAAAAAAAAAAAAGAGAGAAAGAAAGAGAGATAGACAGAGCATATTAGAATGTTCTACAAAGGTGAAGTGAGTAGATGCAAAGACTGTAGGAACGATAACAATAAAAGATGTGGGAAGACTTTTCCTGGCGTCATGAAAAGTAACGTGGGCAGATTGCCTTTAATCATCACCCAAACTAACAAAAAGAAAGGGCAAGGATTTCTGAGTGACAAGAAGAAGGTGCTCTTTTTCTGAACCAGGATTACCATGTAGTTTCTTAAGAAAAGCCCGGGTGAAGGTAAAGGAAATACAGTTTAGTGTAACATCCCTTAATTATTTACAGATGTTTATGAAACTCCTAGTTGTCTCATCTGTTCAGCAGGGGGAAAAACATAAATGGAAAAGCAGGGATTGTATCCCTCTGTCTGCTATCAATTAAATCATCAAAACAAAATTATCATTCAAATTACAATGTATCATTTCACTTTTAGAATGTATGGGGGCAAAACCATCTATGAAACAGAAATCTGTAAACCATCAAAGCAACAAAGCAACATTAAAGTTCAATGAGCAGTTTGTTCATGCATGTTTTAATCTAGTTAAAAAATGGAAACCATGTTCACGTGGTCAAAATAACACTTGCGTCAAAAGACTCTTTGAGGTTCAATCCAGTGAGACAGGCAAACGATTTTTGTGAAACCCCAAAATATTTTCAAGAGGGGAAAGGGCTCCCTAGAGATCTGAATACGGTGGCATTAGTGGAATTTTAATGTGGGAAAGTATCTAGCAAGAAGACAAGCTTGTTAGAGGGAGAAAATATCAAATGTTCAACTTCTAAATGTGTTCTCTGCAATGATTATGTAATTGAGAGCTGCTTTTTATTTTCTATTAATATGTGGATTCTATTGTTTTCTATCATGCATATGCTAAGCTTACTTTGTATTAAGTTCTATGTTCCTGTGTCTTGCCATGTTAAAGTAATTATCTGTGTCTACAAAGAGATTTATTACCTTCATGAATCTGACCATACACACATCTTAAATAAATTAATGAACTGACAAACAAAGAGTGCCCCCATCATTCTAAGTAGCTGACAACATTTAAAAAGCAGTCACATTGCAGTGACAAACATTTTAAAGAGAAGGGCACTTTTGGAAGAGCATAGGGAGCTATTTTATGAATAGTCATTTCCGCAGTATACTCACTGGATCTAAAAGTTAATCAAAGATCGATGCTACTATTTTTCTAGAATACTGTCTGTTAGTGTACTTTGAGTTTTTTTCTACCAAAAGACCACGTTACCCTGGTGTTTCTCAAGCAGCAGTTCTCTGGATTAGCTTAGTAACTTTATCCAAAACATACTGACCAGTTTGATTTAGTAATTTGAGACCAGGTATGTGGATTTTATTAGAGATGAAAAAAGAGTATTTATTTATGGAAGTGTGTAAAGTATTGGCAAAGAAAACAAACACTAGATAACTTTTAAGCAGAAAGATTTTTTTTTCAATAAAATCTAAAAAAAAAAAAGATTGTATTTCTTTTTAAAAAGATTGTGCTGTCATATTTTTAAGTCTGAAATTTAAATGTCAGCTAATACTTACGACTGCCAAATTGTCTCTCGCTCCCCTAAAGAATAGGATAGGGTCATTTATCTTAGTTTATTTATGCCGTTCTTTTGAATTTTTAAAAAATAATTGTAAGAGAAAAATCAAACTGAAAATTTGTGACTGAAAAATTATTTTGATCTAATAAAATTTTATTATAATTGAAATATAGGCAGATATTCACAGCGTTTTCTGAGTCAGATTACTGTTATGGTATATTTCCTTCATAGAACTTAGCAAAAGGCATTATTTTCTTAAGAAATTTTAGGTCAATAATGTGGAAATACAAAACATTTGGCAGATCACAGGATCACAATGTTTCATTTCTGCTTTTAAAAATCATCATAGGAAGCAGGAATAATGTTCAGCCCTGGACTTCATGTACAAAACTTTTAAAAAATTATTGAGACAAATGTGCCCTATTAGGTTTTATATCTGAGCAATTCCCAAGTATTCATTTCTGCAGTTTGACTTTTTTTTTATTCATAAACAATATTCTTAGGAAAGATTTTGATACTAGATTCAAAGAGAACATCTAAGAAAATGTCACCAAAAGTATTTCGTCCAGTACACAAATGCCTTCAATGTTTCGTGATTTCCTTAGAATGGTAAAAGTGTTTTTAACCTGCTAGATGACTTCTGAGTGTTTTTAAATATATTTCATGTAACTAATATATCAGAGACACATTTCAGAGAGTAACTTTCTGGTAAACAAGATGCTGACATCTTTCTAGTGAAATATACATAATACTTTACCCTAAGTCACTTCACACAAGTTTTAAGATTTTGCTCCAATAGATTGCCAAGGCATTTCTGATTTGCAGAGTAGTGGATTCACACTGTATGTGGGGTTTCTTTTCTTACCATTCAAAGCTAAATGCTTAACCATTGACTTGAAAAGAGAAGATCAAATTTCTATAAATTTAATTTAAAATATGTTGACTTACCTCATATTAAAAATATTCATTGCTAGTATATAACTGTTATATCTTGTCATATGTCCAAGACACTAGATCTTGAAGAGTAAATCTGGAATATTTTCTATGAATTAAAATATAAGTAAATATTGCTTGCAATTAGAACACTTTACAGTAGTTACTATCCACACCATGTATATTTGTATTTTATTGTTACCATATAATCGTTCATTACTACCATCATCATCATCATAAGTAAAATTTTCTGCCTACTGCTGTGTGCAATGCCCTGTGCTAGGTGCTTTATGTGCACCATTTCATTTCTCTAATGGGATCTTACTTCCAAGAAAATGCCATAAGATTAACACCTGATCAACAATGTCTTAATGTGAAGGTGGCTTTTGGTGGGGGGATTTCATCTAACAACATTGATCAACATATTTAATGTTTTTATTTGAGTCTATTTTATATGGATAAAATAATATAATAGTTTTGTTTTCTTGTTGTCTTCAATGCCCAGCAGAAAAAGAAATACTTGTGAGAGGAGGAAGTTGGGGGCAGGTAGACTAAAGATAATTGCATTTAGAAAAGGTTGTAAGAGTGTTCTCTATTTGGAAAAAAGGGAATAGAATTATTTTTGAATGTGATGTTTATTTCCATGATAATTTTCTCCTTACAAGTAGAAGAATGCAATTTATTGTGAATGTTACTTTAAATAAATACCCAACAATTGTGTTATTCCCAATCATTTAACCATCTGTAAAACTGAGTATTCTGAGGCTTGTTCTAAAATTGCCATGCATTTTCCTTCCCAACTAAAAGTTTTTTCTTAAGAAAGAAAATTATCCAATGTTAGCAATATTTTCTTTAAATTGTGTACATTTCAGTTTTGATCGTTATATAATTTTAAGAGAAAGACAGCACCTAAAAAAATTCAACCTTTAGCTTTAGTGTCATTTGATACTATTCCATTGTTCTAGGAATTCATTTTTGATTTTTGTATTCTTGCACAGATGAAATAATTTTGAGTTGAGCTGGGCTTAATTTTAACCTTTCCGCAAAAATAGAGTCTTTTAAGGCCCCAGTTCAACTTTTTTAAAGTGTTGATTTAATATTTGTTAGGTAATTTAAAAGCAGCTACTTATAAAACAAAGTTTTATTACTAAGTATAATTTTTCTGTTACTAAAATTTCCTGATATAAATCTCAGTACAAATAATTTTCTAAGAACCCATATTTTCCTTCTTCCCTGTTTCATTTTTATCGACGACTTTGTGTCATAATAATACTTCATAAATATTCTTGGATAAAAGGTGCCATGTAGATGCACATATACATTAATTAAACTCTTCTCAACCGAAGTGAGCTGGTCAAACTTTAATTGGTCTACTGTTCCAGAAGGAGATCACTTCTAGAAGTACGTTGTTTGTGGTATGAATGCATGCAGACACTTCGACCCCTCTCATCCATTTACAGTTTCAACACTCCACTAAGAATGCTTTCTAATAAGTACAGCTTTGCCAATAGCCCTTCAATAGTTAACTTTATGTTAACGTCTTTTAGAGAGCAGCATTGTCGAAAACTTTCAAAGAACCCAGAGTAAATATAAATACTCTGCTAAATGTTCTTCAACCATATTATAATATAATCCTGTCATGTATCAGAATCCAAACTCCACCTGAACAACTAATTTTAAAGAGACTGTCATTAAGAAGATGTTTTTCCTTTGTAAAAGTTTAAAGTGGATCAATCATGCTTATTTGAATTCCACAAAGAGCAAGAATCGTTCAAAGAAAACACGCCATTTACAGAAGAGGGAAAAAAGGGAAAACAAAGCTGTTTCTTTCAGCCAGGGAAGATCTTTTGGGGCAATCCTCACTCATTCAGAAGAATGTAGGTGTGGAGAATTAAAGACTGTTTCACCTAGAAAATTAGAGGAACTAAATCCTTCAATTGTAAGAGCAAATTATATAATGTATTTTTTCTACTGCATAAAAAAGCATGTGCAAATCAGAAAATAATACAAACTACCATTCAATAGGAACTGGTTTGGTTTGTGTTTGTGACACATTTAGTGATTCTACTAAGAGTATCACTTGTTTATTAAAACAACTTTTAAAAGTCCAGAAATGCACTATTTTAGAAGGAAAATTTGATGTCATCATTATTTTATAAGGGTCATTTGTCTATAAACCAAGCCATTTAACTTTACATTTTCTCATGGAGAAAAGACTTTAAAACCACTGTATTTGCCTGCATGCAAACAGCTTTGAGAATAAAATAGTTATTTTGTAAAGAAAGAAAATTCAGCCTGCCTGTAGAGAAGCAAGTGTAGCATATTTTTTTTCCTTCTTCTAATCTTTCCACAGGTCATCAATCACGAATTTTCCCTGGTATGTTGCTGAAGCAGGGAGCAAAACACGCAGCTGCCGATCTACCAATGGGAGGGTTTCCGTACCTGCTCATGTTAATGTCATCTAAACACAGCCAGAAGGAAACCCAAACTTTGCTTTTTTACCTCATCTGTGATTGTAGCTGACATCAGCGTGTTTTGGCTGAATGTATTATGCATTTGAAATAAGAAGTCTGCATATTAAAAATGAGACAACATAGGTTAAAATTAATACCACTTTTGCAAGAAGAAATACTGTGATATATTCTGGAGATTACTATAAGCTGTCTTTTTTTTTTTTTTTTTAACATCTCAGTCCTATTGAATTAACTCTGTGGCTTTAACTAGTGTGTGTTCCACATGTCCGTATGTCTTCTCTTTTTATAACATTTGGCATTTATAATTATAAATGTTTTCATCAAAATGGCCTTACTATCAGGTAATGTGATATACTTCTCTATATTTTCAGATGATAAAACAAAATTAGGATATTTATCTAAGGTCCATGAGCAAAATGTGCTACAAAGAAAGATAATTTCTAATTAATTTCTTGAATCATTCTCTGCTATTCTTTCTGAAAGTGATCCAACGCTTCAAGCTTCTTCTGTAATTTTCCACTAAAAATATAACAGCATACTCATATTTTGCCTTCAAGAGGCTAATGTACTTTTAAAAGTGGAAAGTGGAAAATCTGATTATGCTCAGTTTAATTCGGCAAACAAATACTGAGCATGACGTATATACAAGCACTATCCTAGGAACAGTGGATCACAAAGGTCACCAAGACATGGTCTTTTACCTTCAGGAACTCATGCTGTGGAAATAGGAAATAGACATATGGAAACAAATACCCAGCCACGCGTGAGGAATAAAGAGTGAAGATGCTGCAGCTCCAAGAAGGCTTTCTGGAGGAAAGGGCACCTAAGATGAGCCTTGTATTACAGGTACATTCAAATCTGTGAGATGCTGTGGGATAAGTCTGGAGAGGGTGACAGAGGCCAGATATTTCAAGGACCTAGGAAGCCATATAAGGAAGCTTGGACAAGAAAGACTTTAAGCAGTGGAAGTGGCCAATTTTCCAGCTCATTCTAGAATCAGTGTAAAGGAAGGCAGCCATAAGAAGGCAAACCTGGAGGTAACGGGGTTGAGTGAAGAGATGATTCCAAAGTGTATCTGCAGACAGCAGCGTGGGCACAACCCGAGAGCAGAATCTGAGCCCCACCCCCAACCCTACTGAATCAGCAACTGTTTTATCAAGATCCCCTGGTTATTTGTGTGCCCATTAAAGTTCAAGGAGCACTGATCCAGACCACATGAGACTGGTAATGGGTTAGATCTTAAGGATTCTTGAGAAGATCAAGCCTAGGCCTAAAGGGGTGAGAGGCACTGGGGGGATTTGCAGGTATTCCATCAGAGGCTAACTTACGAATAAACCATAGGCATATATGTAAAGGATCTAATTTGTGTTCAAAGACTGGAGAAACCTGAGCTCAACATTACAAAGCAAATGCAGACCAAGAAACAGATGATGAGGAATGAGATGGGGGAGATGATAATTTTAATTTTTGGATAGGCAAAATGTGAGATCACTTCGGGAAATCTCAGAAGAAATGTCCATCAGGTGTTCGGACCTATACATCCTTCAGTTTGAGGAAGAGTCAGAAGAAAGATGAAGATATTAGAGCCATCAGTCTATTTTTGGTTGTTAAATCATGATAGAGGACATAATCTTATGGAGAGACTACATTGACTTAGCAGGGCAATGGGAGGCGGAATTCCTGAGAACAGGGACTGAGAGAAAGAAAGAAAGGGCAGTCAAAGATACCGGAGGACATCCAGGCTGTGTGAAGCTGAGGGAAGAGAGTGTTTCAGGAGAGTGTGTTCAACAAATTCCAATGCAGCAGGGTTCCAGGAAGATTTATGTCCACTGGATTTGGCAATCGTTTTAGTTCGAAAGCAGGAATATTAATTTCTTAAGGTGACTCAAATTCAGTCTTCTGCTAGATAGCTCAAGTTACTTTTATAAGTGAAATGGAAATCATGGCTGAGTGTGAGTCAAGAATTCAGTCTTGCGTTGGTGGTTTTACCCAGCATTTAATTTTCTCTCTGGTATTGAAAATTGTATCAGGTTTCACTAATTCCCTAAGATGAGCACCTGAAAAATCCAGGTGCAATGTAGCACAGTAGCCTTAACATCCCTTGGGGAGTAAGTCACGCTGTAGAGGTTAATTTCCTGGCAGGTTAGCTAACAGTGCAGGATTGAATGTAGGAAGCGTGATCACTAGTATGGGCTTTGGCGTTAGGCAGCTCTGAGGTCAAAACCCATCTATGTCAATGACTGGCTATGCTATTTTTTTCTCGAGCTCATTTTGCTCACCTGTACAATGGAACTAATAATGCTTGCAGAGTTATTGAATTGTTTAAGTCACATTATATATAGACACACATATATTTTATATGTATGTATACATAAACACACACATATATAGGCAATTGAATTAAGTGAGATATGTACATAAGTAATCCCACTTAAACTATATATATGTAAAGAGAAAGGTCTCAGCCCTGCAGGATCACACTTGTGACTATTACAGAAAGTATAATTTAAAATTTACCATATTACCTTGAAATTATTTTTAGAATTATAGTTTGGGTGATTAATAGAGAGGTAATGTATTACTTCAGAAAAATGACAAGTATTATTGAGTTTAGATAGCTGGATGGAAATTTCAGCTTCATAATTAACTAGGTGAGCAATAGTCATTTATCCAATATACAGCTACGCACCGCATTATTGACGTTTCAGTCAACAACGAACCACAAATACTATGATGGTTCCATAGATTATAAAATAGCTGAAAAATTCCTCTCACCCAGTATAGACCTATGCTAATGTGTGTGTTTGTATCTTAGTTTTTAACAAAAAAAGTTTAAAAAGTAAAAAAAAAATTTTAAATTTTTAAAATAGAAAAAGGCTTATATAGAATAAGGATGTAAAGAAAGGGAATATTTTTATATAACTATAAAATGTGTTTGTGTTTTAAGATATGTTACTACAAAACAAACATTTAAAAAATTAAGAGCTTATATGGTAAAAACGTTAAAATAAGCTTAGGTTAATTTGGCATTGCAGAAAGAAAAAATATGGTTTTATACATTTAGTGTAGCCTAGGTGTATAGTGTTTAAAAAGTCTGCAGTCCTGTACGGTAATGTCTTAGGGTTTTGCATTCACCCATCACTCACTCATTGGCTCACCCAGAGCAATTTCCAATCCTGTAAGTTTCATTCATGGTAAGTGCCCTATACAAGTGTACCATTTTTTATCTTTTACTGTATTTTTGCTATGTTTTTTTTACATTTAGATACATAAATACTTACCATTGTATTATAACTGCCTACATTATTTAGTACAGTAACATGTTGTACAGGTTTGTAACACAGGAACAATGGCTACAACATATAGCCTAGGTGTGTTGTAGGCTATACCATGTAGGTTTATGTAAATACACTTTCTGATGTTTGCATGACGACGAAATTGCCTGAGGACGTATTTCTCCGAACGTATCCCCATCGTTAAGCGACATATGACTATGCATGTGGCACACTCATTATAGACCAAGTTCTTTGGTAGAAAGGACAGAATGTAAATCCTACGAGGGAAAGGGATTTTGTCAGTTTAGTTCCTTACTGTAGCTTAGCATATAATAAGAACATTCAAATATTTATATTTACCTGGGTCTTTAAAAGTTTTAAATTCTAGTTGTAGATATGAATTATTGTAGACCTCAATTTCTCATCTATAATATGGCATCTGGGGTTCATTTCAGCTCTAGAACTCTGCAATTTTACAATAAATGAACAAAACGAAAAGGTAGAAAACTGGATGTATACCTCAGAATAGGAACAATTAAATTGTCCATATAGTGAATATAATTTTTATTAGGGTGGTGGAATAGACAAGCCATTAATGTTTAGATTTTTACTGACCAATTGACTCACTGAACATTCAACATATATTTTTGTGCACCTACTGTGTGCTAATCACTGAGGAGGATACAGTGGTAAAAAAGGAAATGCAGGATTTGTCCTCACAGGCATATATAATTCATCTCTTCTATTTTTCTTGTACCAGTGGCATTAGATATGAGATGGCTGGCAAGAGGTTAGCCTGCAGTTTGTAACCATGGTACAAAATGAATCA
This sequence comes from Avahi laniger, assembly GCA_963575035.1. Classification (NCBI taxonomy): domain Eukaryota; kingdom Metazoa; phylum Chordata; class Mammalia; order Primates; family Indriidae; genus Avahi; species Avahi laniger. Next base: position 26,390 of record CAUYSK010081472.1, read on the forward strand.
AACTAATCTACACTGTGGTTAGTCCCATTCCATTGAACGGTTACAAAAAGACAGTGGTTTGCAAAAGGTGAATTAATACTAGAATTATTTCTTCCTGGCAACTACATTTGTCAGAGATAAACAAAATAGATTAAAGTCTACCATTATAGCATCAGCACCCTGGCCAAGTAGGGAAAAAGTATGCAGGCAAGCAGAGAAGCAAAAAGAGAAGTAAATAAAACCACACAGAGGTAGAAGCACAAGGGCCGGGAAAGAGCAAGGGTGACATAAGTCACCTTGACAGCCTACTTGACTAAGCCTGATCCAGAAGAATGTCTTTGCAAGCAACGGATTTAAATCCCAGGGGCTGTTGGTGAATGTTTAGTTGCATTTCCTGGTGTCTGGTGATAACTCCTTACATAACATCCCAGGAAGATATTCATCATTGTGTGCATAAATAAGCCTTTCCACAACTTATCAGTCCCCCTCCTTTCTTTTGTAGAAGATATTTCATTATATGTTTGGAAATATCATCTTATAACTATTCACTATTGGTTGTGCTACTATTTATTTAACTTTGTCACACTATAATGATTTTGTAAGTGTTCTTTCAAACTGTTATTTAATTTTGAACTGTGGTTCCATATTTATATATATATATATAAGTCCATTTTTAGAGTAATCATTATCAAGTAAAGATTGTTTAAGTTGTATAGATGTTCCCTTAAAAGATGTTAACAGAAATTCTTTAACACGAGAAATCAGTATTAATAATGTTACTCTTGTTTTTGATATATTATCATGTTATGTGTATTTTTAATCTATCTTTAATAAGTTCAAGTTATTCAACTATTTTGTCTGAAAATACACTGTTTTGGCAGATGTTTACATATAAAAATAAAATCACATTTCTCCGAAACATTAGCACTTTTATAGCACAACGCAAAATGTTTTTATATGTATAGTTAAAAATGTGATGCAGTGAAAGTGCCTATTTGTATGCATAGCTGCTAATTAATGTTTCCTTTAGATGGAGAGTCATCTATAAATGTGTACATATTGACATGTATTTAGTTTAGGCAAACCTGTGTAAATAAACCTATTTAACCATATGTTAAGCAATCAATGTATATCATCTCCTAAATACTAAAAGAAAACCCAAAATGTCCTGTAACCTGTTTGCAAAGTATTTTAAGGACCTCAAAACACTGCTGCTTCTTTATTCCAGGATAGCTAAGCTTGAGGAACAGGTCCTTGTCTATCTTTTACAGGACCACGTATCTATGTTGTCTTCAGAGAACTTCCACTAAGTCATTATAAAATCTGCAAAAGGTTTAGCAATACAATTTTTCCTATCTTGCAGAATATTTTTGAAAAGGGGAATTTTAAATACATAAAGTTTAAAGGACAAAAATGAGCATATTTGCTAATACATCGTGAAGACTTGATTTTGAATCAAGTTTTGTTCTTCAATTTGAAAGCACATCTGTCTCCTGATTTTACAGCAACTTATCCAACTTTAGAAGTAAAATAAAAGAAAACAATCTAGAGATTCTCATCTCACTTAGATGGAATAGCGTGGAATTTAGGTTTCATCATGGATTTCTCTACATGCTAGTTTTTTCAATGTTTTTCACTTTAGAGATTCCTTAGTGACCACCATAGAAGAAAATCTAATTACTATGCTAATTAATATTATTAAGACTTTTAATTATTAATGATCAAAATGCTAACAATAAAAATAGGTTTTTGTGTTCTTATCAATATTACTATTTGATTTTAGAACATGAACAAAGAAGGGTTATATTCACTGCTTAGGAAAGATGTCATAATGTTAAGAGACAATAAAAAATAAGCATAACTATTCAACTTCTTTGTTTTCCAACTTTTCTATCAAGAAGCATGATCTTCAAACTGGTAGGGTTAGAACAAACATCGTTAAGAGGGAATTGGATTCCAGAATAGATGAGGAGATAGAAGAAAGTACCTAGCACTTCAATGAATTCAAGACTCCTTATGAATAACATCCCCTAGTGCTGAAAGAACTTGCAGATGAGATGATGAAACCACTGTTGGTAATCTTTAAGAAATCATGGACAACAGAAGAAGTGCCAAAAGACTGGAGATGTGAAAATGTCCCAATTCTCTAAAAGGGGAAAAAGCAAACTGCATCAACTGCATGCTAACACACTTGTCAACCCCAAGTCAAATTCAAAATTATGTTATCAAATATTAGTAGATGGTGTATAAGCAAATGGGGAAAATGCAAAAATCTTCATGGGTAACCTAAAAACAAATATTGCCATTCTACCCTTACTTCTGATTATAATTAGAATTAACTAAAATGATTGTCAAAAACCATAACATGAACACAAAGCATTATGATATTTTAGGTGATAAACTTATTTCTACTTTAGGATAAGTAAAAAGGTATACATCAAGAACCATGTGAAAAAAAGTTGGGGTTTTTAATTGCTGATATGCTCAATGTTAGCCAATTGTGTAACAAGTATTGTAAAATGGTGGCAATATTATGGGGGTCTTTTAATTTCAAGTGAAGGAAAACAATATTATCATTGCACCTACATCTGGTTTCCAATTTTTGTGGCACCAACATTTAGAGAATATTGTCAAAGTGGAGCCTGTCCAATGATGGCCCAGGTTGATGAAGGGTACTTTAATCACACTGGCAAAACCCTGAGCATTGAGGGATTTAGAACAAAAAGATTGAAGGAGTTGTCTTCGATGATATAAGGAGAAGTATAAGGCTGGGAATAAATTGCTCTAAGCTGGTCCACAGTTCATAGCCAGGAACAATTGGTGGATGTTGCAGAAAACCAGGGAAGAGGTTTCTTTCCATTAGAAATACTAAAAAATGAATCCGTCTATCTTATGAAGCAATCATTCTCCTGTCACTGAGAGTGTTCGGGTAGAGACTGAAGAGAACAAAGGTATTTCTACATTGCTTGAGAAATCGGTCACAGTTTTAAGTTCCTTTCAGTTCTGTGATTATTTTATTCTAAGTATTTCTAACAATCACTTAGTATTCTTTGGATAACAAAAAAAAATGTAAAAGAAAGAAAACATAACAAAGTATCTTGCAGTCTCTAAATATTTAGAAAGAGTTTATTGTAGAAATGTAGTAGTTTTCATTGCCATAAGGAACTACATTCAGATGTCATCATACATATATCCCAGAAAAAGCTTCATTTCAGCTTTCTTCTTTGGCATAGGCACATATATGTAATCTTAATGATGAATATACATATTTTTTATTTTATCTGATTTACTTTTACAAAAGAAACATGTTTAAATCATATACTTATGTAAGCTCGGCATCATTTTTCTCTCTACTGCTTTAGTTAAATATAGAATGCTAGACTCAGAAATGAGTGATTGGTTGATTATTCTCCGAGTCTTTTGTGCTAAAAATTTATTACTGAGAAAGTAGACTTCCAGTCAGAGAAAACCTTTTATATCCATGGCTCCTGACTATATCCACCGCTCCCGAAAATATAAAAAATATAACCGTGTATACTCCCAGTTTTTGTGAGCTACTCAAATTCAGCCTATGTAGCAAGATATGGTTTCAAAAGTGGCATAGCTATAAAATTTTTGGACTCCAAATTCAGGAAATGTATGTCAGTTAAAGATGAAACTTTTGAAATGCATATTCAAATCAATGAACCATGAGCAAAAAAAAAAAAAAAAAAAGAAAGAAAAAAAAAGAAAGCCTCTAAAATGGAGCGCTCTCTTGAAAAATGCTAGTACCTCAGAGCATATTTCATAGGGAATGGTGAATTTTAAGATACGGAGAAAAATTAATTTACCAGTTCTAAAGATGTGAAAGTTTTTCTTCCAAAAGAAGAAAGCAGTTCTATTGTGTGCTACAAATCTTGCTCACTACACCATAAGTATTTAATAAACTTGACTATGGACTGATAGCATCAAGAAATATTTTGAACACATGCAAAATATAAGAGATTTCACTAACATGACTTTACATATTCATTACGTAAATTTCAATGCTTGCTAAAGTCGTGGAGAGGTAATGTAAACCTCACAGGAGGATTACACTATAGGCAAAAGTTATTTTATGTAGTTGGACGGTAAGAAATAATGTAGTATGGCAAACGTTATGTATAATACGTCTCACTACAACAAGAATTCGTGCTTGTCAAAGGGTAAATCATGGCCCACTCACCCATTCCAAACCCAAGTCCTGTAAAAACTACTTAAAGAAGAAAAAAAATTTTTTTGTGTGTGTGCTTCTTTAGTCTTTATTTTAGGTATTACTCTAGAATTCTATGTCCAACCCTGTAAAGAATGTCATGATAATTCAAAAATAGGAAGAGTTATTGCAGATATAATTCTGTAATTAAAGTAATCGAATGATATGAATAGAAAAAATAATCTTAAGATCTAAAGATTTAGAAAATGGCATAATAATATAAGAGCCAATTAGTGCTAAGAAAAACAGCATGTGCAAAAGAATTCTAAAGGAAATAAAACATAAGGTAATGTATTTATATTTCAGTAAAGCATTTATTTTCCTTCCCAAATAACACTTGTTGAATTAGTTAACCAGCAAGAAAAATTATATGGAAGAAAAAGAGGTCAAAATGCAAAGAAAATGCTAATTGTATTTTGTTACGTAAAGGTATTTAAAGAAAATTACAAGTATATTTTCCTTTAGCTTCTTCAGGATTGGAGAAGGGCATCTATATTAATGCAGTTTGTAGATGGATGCCAATAGTGTATTAAATTGTCAACACTAAGAAATAGGTTAAAATGAGAATATGCCTGAAGACTGGAAATGATTACAAAAATAATGAGATAAATCATAACTCATTATTTATGGAAAATCACTGAAAATACACTATTCTGTGGTGAACCTGACAGTTACTTAAGAATTATTGTAGATCATTGTTCCTTTCCTTGGGTCGTGACCCAGATTAAGGCGGCTGAGGGTCTACGGAAGGGTCAGGAAGAATCCTCAGGGGGGAAATGTGTTCCCGACCTCCTGGATAAACACAGAATGGCAGAGGGGAAGGAGGTGTACTTTGGTTCTTCATCCCCAACCCCCAGTAAAAGGAAATAGGAGGGACGAAAATCAGGGTGCTTAGGAGTCTTCCTCAGTCTTTCTCTCGCCACAGAATCAGGGCTTATGACCAGTATTTACACAGAAATGCGGCATAAATACCTTCTTCTGTAGAGCTGGCTTGTATGTACAATCCTCACTGTCTACCTACCTCACTGCCTGTGGCCCACTGAATGTTTCACTGCAATAATCTCTGTTATATATTAATTTCAATAAAGGAAATAGGTTTAACTCTTTGAGAAACTCTTTTAGTCTGATCAGTAAAGACATAACAATGGCCAATTGATAGCTTCCTTGAGAGAAAATTGAGAAGCAGTGTAGTAGATGATAGAAATTGATAGTTAATAACTAGTTCAAAAAGAAAACTGCTAAAGTCCAAAAAGGAAGCTGAGTGTGTTCGCTCATGCAGTTTCTCTCTCTCTCTATCTCCACCCTCCCCACCCCGCCTCCACCCCCTCCACCCCCCGCATCCAACTAAGAAAATGTGGGACGATTTTGACCTTTCAACATAAGAGTCAAGAACAACTAAAATAATGAAGAAGTTCCAATGATACATTGGAGGAAAAATACATCTCATTTAAGCCACAGGAAGAAAAGCCTGCAAACAGATTAGAGTGCACCAGGGTCAGGTGACTGGTAAGAACAACAGTGTAACTAAAATTAAAAAAAAAAATTAGTTTGAATGTAGAGAACTATTTCCAAAAAATGAGCTTGCAAGATTGTATACAGGTTTTGTAAATGACTGGCAAAACATTTATTTCTTCATAAAATGAAATTTAATGAGGTACTTATCTTGACAGTATCCTAGTACTACACTTTCAGAGAAGAATCACGTTACCAGTTGATATTTCTCTAATAGCTAATATTTCTATTCTATTTACACTAAAGGGAGAGAATTTCAACCTGCTAATTTCCATCTCTGCAGTTTCATTTTGTGTGCACACTGACAACTCGTAGATCCTCTCAGGAGTTTGCACACTATAATCAGGGTTGCACCATTCAGCACCCTTTTCCTAGAACAATAAAAAATCCTCCATACCTTTTCAACTTGTCAGATTTTCAGTGCATTATAGAATTTAAACAAGCTTTGAAGATGAAAAAGACTATACACAATGCTTAAGTGTTACTATTATTATGATGATGATAATATGGTCTACAAGATGTACAAGGGCATTTTGGGATGAATGTATTATGAGTCACAAAGTTGCAACTGAAGACAGCTGTTTGATTGCTGCTTGAGAGAGTAGAGTTGAACAAGCCTGAATATGGATGATCTCATTTGGCTTTATAAAACTAAACAGAGCACAGGCAGTTAGTTGGATAATATATCTCCAAGGGAAAGAAGAGTTAGTGTAATTCATCTCTCTGTTGTAGCATATATCATGCTCTTACTTATAAACTCCAGATAGAATTTCTGTTTCCAAAAGGTCAGATTATCTTTAGCATGGTGACTTCACTCTTTGGTCACAACATGTAAGCTTGCATTATTATTATTCTTTTAACTTTAGTTATATTAATAACTTTCTTATTTTCTTTGTATATCCCTCCACCATATTGTCATCTTGTGTTGTTAGTATTTTTCTTTACCATTTTCTCTTTTCATGGGAATGAACAAAAAATTATTTATACTTAGAACATTGTCTCATATTTATGAACTCCCGTGCTACTGTAAAGTATGGAGAAAAGATATGAGCTAGAAACCTACAACCTACTTAATGATTCAAGACACAAAGAAATGAAAAGTTAAATAATTAGAAAGGATCAAATAGCAAGAAATGTCAAGGATATTATGTGGTTAATTATGAAATAAGTCACATAGACCAAGAGGACTGTAGATTTAGGCATGGAGTCTATTAAAATGTGCTGGGCTGGACTGAAAAGCTTGTAATAAGGAAATGGGGCTTTTCCAAAGTCATAATGATAGAAAGCAATAGGTATAACATTTTAGACTAGGGGAATGCTGTGAGAAAAGTCATGGGGGAAGAAAGAAAAAAATACTTTTCTGGATGGCTATAGTTGGAATAAAGATCTCATGGGGAGTTTCTGGAAAAAAGAGTTGGAAAAGTTGCTGGGGAAAGATTTGGGCAGATGTTGAATGTAGGTTAATAAGATAAAACTTCGTCCTGAAAGCCTAAGAGAACAAATATCATGTGTCATATATTATTTGTTGATTGATCCCCAAATAAATTGATTTTTAGTGGATGTCCTGAAATTTGTATTAACAAAGATTGTGAATTGGCTCTGGAAAGGATTTCCAAGGTATAGATGGAAAAGGTATTATAAATGGCCATACGGGTGCAAAACTCACCCTAGCTATTTACTATCTCTGAGTTAAGCCTTGTGTAGTCACTGAAGATTTAGATATAGAGGAATAACTGGATTAAAAATGTTTAAATATTTCTTATACAAAAATGTAAATGTGTATTAGAGGAAGATGACTATAGAGCAAACCTATTGAGCCTGAGATAAGAGATCTTAACAAGGGGATGTGGCAGTAGGGAAGGAGAAATAATGTAAATAAATGACAGGACAAAGGAAAAAAATCAATAAGACCTGATGACTCCTTGCACGTTGGAGATATGGACAAGACTGCCTCAAAGATGAATATGTGGCTTTGAGCTTGGATGACCGGAAAGCTTTATTCATCTCCCTCGAATAGTCTTGTCAGCCTCACAGAATCTGGATGTGTGGCAGCTGGGTCAGTGAGCCAAATGGATAGTCCATTCTGAGTGAATAATATCCCAAAATGGAGGGCGAGGAAATAGGTGGAAGATTTGGCTGCCAGACTTGAAGGAAAGAAAACTATATTTAAGGTAGCGTTAAATGATTCATTGTAATTACTGGTAGTATTCGATTAGCGATTTTTAAAAACTGGATATACATTTTAGGTAACTTTGCTCAAGTAAAGAGTGAATGTGTTATACTTTCTTGCCCAAAATGTGTAACAAGGAGTTGACGATATAAGTCCCTAAAAGACAAAGACAACTATGTTTCTGATAGGAAACAATACAGAATTGGAAGCTCTGTGAAAATTTCTAAATCAAGATTTCTACCTAAAAGGAAAGTATTCATTTGATTTTTTGTCCAGAAGTGATCTAACATGCTAAGTGAAAATGAAGTCTTTCATTATCAGATCACACAACTCTGTAAAATGTAGTCCTTCGAGTCAGTAAGATTTTTCGCTAGAGTATAACACTTTGGGTGGTAGTTAAGCTAAGTTAAGCACCAAAATACAGCATTGGGGAAGACTGTATCGATGAGGAATTGGTCAAAAATCATTCACCAAGGAGAGCAGTGAAACTAATTCTCCTTCCTCGAAGTTTATCATTGGTTGTGCCCTAAATTTAGTATTTGTCTCAAGTAAGAATATCCAGGGTACAAAAGGCCAAATTTACCAGTCATACAATGTTCTTTTTCCTGGAGAAATATTTACCAAAGCTTAGACACATGTTCCCATGATTCATTTGTAAGAATTTGTTTTAGGAGCAATTGTCAGGAACGCTACTTGTGTTAGTTCATATTCTGATTTTTATTTGCTATGTTTTTGAAGATAGCTGTCAAATGTTATCAATAGAGACAGGCTACATGATGTATGACTTAAAAGTTGAATCCTGAAAGAGATAACCTACTTTTACAAATGCTTAACATATCTAAGAATGGCTTGACTTGATATGACATCATCTAAACTAGAAATGGAAGAGAAAAATATCATAGCATAGAAGCCAGAATTCGGTTCTGTTATTAACTTTTTTTCACTAACTAGTTGTGTGAAACTGAGAAAATTACTAAATATCTCCGGGTTTCTGTTTCCTTAGCTGTGAAATGAAGAGATCAAACTAGATGCTCTTTCACATGACTAAATTCTATGAGATGTTATCCCATGGAATCTACACAGATGACCAAGTAGGCTCAAGAAAACTCTTGAACTTTAGTTTTGAACCACAAGCAAGTCTAGAACTGCCGGCTGACGGCTTTCTTTGTGCTACTGCATGCCTGCCCTAACTGTAACAGATAGGGGAAAAAGTCTGAAAAGAATAGCAAATGTCACCTTGATTAAAAATTCCCTGGAAACCCTGGAAGATCAAGGTTAGCTGCCTCAGAAAGTATGAAATTATATAGCCCTGCTCATTTCCTCCAAGTCTCTTCAAAATAGTTCTGGTGCCCACAGTCATATTCATGCCATGCTGGCAAAGATGTAATCAGTACTTTATTTCTGGAGACAATTTGGGGCAATATGTATCAGAATATAAAATGTGTGGACCCTTTATCCCAGTAATCCTCCTTCTAAGAATTTGCCGGAAGAAGATAACATCAAGGTGCAAGCAGCTCTACGTTCGAGAATATTCATGACAGTGTGATTTACCATGGTTAAAAATTGGGAACAATCTAAAATTTAAGGAATGGACACTCTAAACAGCCATTAAAAATAATGATGTAAATGGAATGAAAAGACGTCCACATCCTATCAATTATTAAAAAATGATTAGAGACCTAATATACCATTTACATAAAATTATATACATGTATCTTATGAGTATAAACACATTGGGATGATTTCAGGTGGTTTTTAATTGTGTTGTGAAATTTTTCTATAGTAATTAAATTTTTAGAAATCAATATGTTTCAATATTTCAAAATCAATAAAGTGAGTAAAGAATATTGTGGCTCCTGATGAGCTGAAAGGGAATGTAGAGTACCTGGGCAACAGCCATGCCAGTTGCAAGCATTCTTTCTGGATCATGTTTAAAATTAGAAATGATTTTTTTGTTTTAATAGACGTATCTTTAATAACAGGAATTACAATGTCTGCAACTTTTCTTAGTATTCATTTGTTATGTCCTTACAACTGATTCCTGAAGATAGATAACTATCATGTCTTATACTATTATGATAACATTGCTCTAGTTTTGGACAAATTTTGTTAGTAAAATGTTTTAAGTTAGTATTTTGTTTTTCCTGGAACGTCCGTGTGGGATACCATTTTTTGCCTGTTCAACATCTGAATCCAATCTTCGCTTTATGAATCCTTACAGGGAGTAAAGAAAAACCTACCCTTACAGAAGCTAATAATGTGAGATATTTGCTTTTCCAGGATCCCTTGGGTTAAGGACAGCCTCCACCATCAGACATTCTAGCATTAGATTCTGATAAGAGGCTATTACTGCGAGAAGGAAGTGAGGAAGAACATTCTTTCTTTCTTGGTGGCTGCATGGGCAAGTTTTGGGGGCAAAAGTGTCAGATGTATAATACAAATGTCACATCTTGAGTTCAGTTGGGGCAGTGGTGGTTTCTTTATCAATCCAGTTCTAAAGATAGTTTGTGGTGTTGTTACTGGAAGTTAAGCTTTGAGTTGATTTTCTAGTTCTCTGACTGATGGAGCTACAGGGTGCTCTTGTAATAAATTTGTTTTCTTTTTAATCATCCAATCAGCTTGCAACTAGAACTCTGGCTGATACACTCATGTTCCCCTCTTTTTCCCACCACCATGGACATTCATAAGTATATTGTCACCTTTTCTCTGACACCATGGAGAAGTAAACCCTCCTCCATTCAAGGAGGATGATGTGCTATAGAAACCACCTGTCACCTACTTAAGGACTTGGCTTCTCATATTATATCTTCTTTCATCTGTTTCATCAATTTCTCCCTTACCACGGGCCCTTTCCCTTCTGCATGCAGACATGCTCATGCACCTGCCTTCTTTTAAAAGAATGCCATGTCTTCACCCACAGTTTTAAGGCCTCTGACCCATTACTTGCCAAACATCCCATTATCTGTGCAGATTGCTTCCGCTTCCTCACCTCTGATTCATTTCCCAACTCTCTTTATTATGGTTTCTGCCCTCAGCATTCCACAGCAATATATTGGGAGTCTCTAACAACTCAATGCTGTGAAACCTCTTAGTTTTCTCTCTTTCTTGAAATATTTTCCTTTTCTTGGATTGTTTGACTATACCCTGTTCTGGGTTTCTTTCTTTCACCCTGGTTGTTTCTTCTCAATCTCCCTTGCTAATTAAGAAGAAATCTTTCTTTTTCTCTATGTGACCTCTCACATCTCATTTCTAGGGGCTCTTCTGTTCCATAATCTTTCCATAAATAATGTGATACATTTCCATGGCTTAAAATGTCATTTGTATACTGATGACTTGTGTCCTCAAATCAGTACAGCAGAAGGCATCCTCGAATCCTTCTTTTCTCATCTTAATCACATCCAATCCTTCAGGAATGCCTACCAATTCTGCAAGCAAACTATCATTTGAGTCTTCTCACTTTTCTCTACCTCCTGGGGCACCACTCTAATCTCATACCTAAGTACTGTAGTGTAATTGTCCTTCAATTCTTGGTTCCAGTGGCTTTTCCTTGTAAAATGTTAAAACTCCATGAGGTAAGCGTTCTTGTTTGTCCTGAATTTCTTGTTGTTATCACTGTGCCTTACACATAGTAGATGTTCAGCAAATATTTGTTGAATAAAAAATTCAGTCAATCAATTGATTATATTCAGCTGGCAGCAAGTTGAGCACTAACTTGTTCTGGAAAGCTGAAGAAAATCCAACAGATGGTGATGTAAATTGGATTGAGATGCTTTATAAATAAAATTAAAATCCCTAGTATTACGGCTGCCAAGAAAAAACTTGAATGGTAAAACCGAATATTTAAAGTAGGTGGACTGAGATACATTCTTGTTAATGACATTGTAATTGATCTCATTTGCAATGTAAATCCCTCTTGCTTAAAATAATTCAATACAAGGAATTGCAATTAATTAACCGATTAATTTAACAAATATGTATTGGGCGCCTATTATATGCCAGGTACTATTATAAATACAGAGAATATAGCAGCAAACCAAACAGACAAAAACCCTGTACTTAGGAAGCTTATAATTTAGCTACGGAGACAGATAAATCAGAGAAATAAGTAAAACTCATAGCATATCATATAGTGATAAGCGCTGAGGAGAAAGAATAAGGCAGGAAAGAAGAATCTAAAATGCAGGATGAAACTGTAGCATTTTAGATTGAGTAGTCAGTAGGCCTCACTGAGGAGGTGACTTTGAAGTAAATACTTGACGTGAAGCAGAGAACCATGGAGATATTCATGGGAAGAACATTCCAAGCAGAGGAAACAGCAAGTGCAAAGGCTGTGAGGAGGGAATATGTTTCCATATTTAAAGAACATCAAAGAGGCCAGTGGCTGGAGTGAAGTGAAAAGAGATGAGGGTTATAGGGAATTCATTGAGCGGCAAGGCAGGGTTGGGTGTGGGATTCTTTCTGAGTTACAGTGAGGGCTTTGGATTTAAAATGATATGGAAATCTATTGCAGGACTTTGAGTAGAGGCATGTGACATGATCTGGCCCAAGTTTAAGAGGGTCACAAAATATATTTCACAATTATTAGCCTATAAGTTCTGTTGAGGGATGCCAATATTAACCAGATTAAATGTATAGAACTGTTACAAAGATGTAGTACAGTCATGTGCTTTGGAACATGACTTCTGATATTTTGGCCAAAATATAAAACTTAAGCAAAATCAATCAAAGAGAAGGAAATAATAAAATAATGTTCAAGAAGACTTGCAATAATTATATTTCTTTATCTAGCGAAATAAGTTATAAAAATAAAAAAAATCACTTGATAAACACTTTACACAGTTGGCTAATTTTTAATGGATGAAAAGGTAATTATTTTTAACTTAGTGGCATACATTATCATCATTAAATATAATAAATAATATAAACTATCTTATAATTTCTAGGGAAACTCTGGGGCCAGACTGCTTGAACTTAAATCCTAGCTCTGCCATTTATCAGTCATGCAATCTTGTGCAAGTAACTTATGTCTCTGTCCCTCAATTTATTTTCTTTAAAATGGGAATGATAATAGTAGTTCTTTCAAAGAGTTATTTTGAAAATAAAGGAGACAATAAACATGAAGCACTTAATACAGTGCTTGACACAGGATAAATGTTCTGTATTCATAATTATTTTTGTTATTATTTACTGATTTTGAAGTTGTTGCAAACAGTTGTATGGAAAAGATTTTTAAGGAACCTTTCATCTCTAACATTCTATGATTTTATTTGGACTATAATAAAATGTTATGTTTTGCCTTTCCCCACAGTTTTTTTAATAAGTAATATTCTATGGATAAATTAGAAAATATGTATTAGAAAGTCAGAATAATCCAAATATCTTACTAGTTTATCTGACTTTAGATTTGGCATCACATCCAGAGTATAGATCTCCTCTGCTGTAGTGTCTCACTCATTGTTGTACAATAACCGTGTTTTAACATGTGATGTGTTTGTAGATAAACATAAAATAGACACTACCAAAGCCACATTGCATAGAATGTAATGAGTCATATTGAAGTATGTTATCAGTCAGTATTTAATCACTATTAAAATTAATAACAGAAACCTTAGAGAGTTCATTTTAAGGATATTGTACAAAATACCAGCCCACTATTAATATAATAATAATAAGAAGAAGAATTATTTGTGAGGTCAAGGACATATGCAATTAAGATTATTAAATAAAACTGCTGATTTAAACAAACAAATATCTTAGGGCTTGAGAGAGCACAAAGTATTCCAAAGATGATACTAATGTGCACAACAGTTACTGAAATTTGTAATTTGGATAAGTTCACTGAATTTCTAAATAATTTCTAATATCTTCATGTCATTGCCATTTGAGGGTGAATTAGATGTTAAATATTGTTAAAAATTACCCAGAGCCAAGTCTGGCAAGTAAGAGTGGTCATCAGTCTGTGCAATGACAGTCTGGATAAAAATGCAGGAAAATTTATTAATTTTAATTGCTTTTAATTGGCTTGAATAGTAATTATAAAAATTATTTAAAGTTTCACAATATATTTCTTCATATCAGTATATGTCTAATAATTGATACTAAAGTGTGATATATCCATTTGAATTCTCTTAATACTGATTCACAGAGGCTTAAGTCATTAAAAAAATAACTTTTGGAGAATTCTGCGGTTATAGCTGACTTGGGGTGCGGCATTATTCAGGGTTGCAGAGCCCAGGATCTGTCACTCAATGTCTAAGCTCTGCTTTCTCTGAATTAGCTCAGACTTTCTGTGGTGGTAGGACAGCAGCAAGAGCTCTGGTCTTACATCTTTATAGGTTTAAGTGCAGTGGAATAAAAGATCAGGGTTTTCTCACCAGTTGTCCATCAAGGTTTCCTTGCCTCTGACTGTGTCAGGATCCTAAATGCAATGCTTCGTTAAGCAAGGACAGAGTCAGATGCTTGCTTCTCTTGCAATGGATCATCCTTATGGATGAAGAACAAGGGCTATTCTTCCTCCAGGGAAAACCAGTGGGCTATTGACAAGAAAAAGAGAATGAATGTCAGTGGCTAAAAAAGTATCAAGTGTTTACCACAAGTGGGTACACACACACACACACACACACACACACACGCATACACACACAACTTACCCACTCTCCGATAATTGCATGATTTAGTGTTAAGTCAAAATCCTAGGTTCAAGTCTCAATTCTGCCACCAGAATTTAAAGTATAGTGGAACTTAGACCTTAGACCCAGCTAGTTCTACTCCTGACTGGTAGACCTTGGCCATATCATCACACACAACTCAGTATCCTTATCTATAAAATCTATAAGGATGATATCTATCTCATAGAGTGTTTATTAAGAGTAAATGAATTATTATATGTGAAATACTTAGAACAGAGCTTGGTACATAGCAAGCACTCTATAAGTGTTAGCCATTATTATTAATATTTAGGTAGGTCCTCTAGCATAGCAGTCATTTACTGTCTAGGACTCAGTTTCTTTATTTGTAAAAATCAGAAGAGGGGTCCAAATTTCATTATAAAGTCAGTGTTCCACAATCCTATACTTTCATAAGCATTTGGATGATTGTCATCCTTTAAGAGAATCTTTCATACAGAGACTTTCATGCATGAGTCCTGAAGCCCAGCATGAAGAAGCTAAATTTTACCATGAATTTAGTTGAAATTATATAACTTTTCTCTTATGATATTCTGCATGAGAAGAGAAACCCACTGCTGAAAATGTGGTTAAGAAGTATATACCTTGTTAGAGCAGCTTCTAGTTGAGTCATAAAAAAATCTTAACAAAGCACAATGACCCTCAGCATTTACCTCTATTCTATCAATAGAATATTATATTGGAGATGTGATGACCCACTAAGCAAGATTTTAATTTTTGTCTAATGACATTATAAGTCATGACACAGTATTCTACTGAGCAGTACATACTACACAGTATGGCAAACCACAGAGTTATCAACTGTAGCCAATACTTTGACCATTTTCATGATATATTCTATATTTAATGTATACAAATTATTCAGATTCATCCCATAGAATGGATTGTTTCTTGATTCTACTTCATATTCATTTTTTCATTTTTGTGGTCAAAAGATAGAATTGCCTTTATTCACCTAATATAAAATCAAAATATGAAGTGGTATTGTCTTTTTAAATAAAATAAAATTTGGTATAAAGTACCTTAAATTTGTTCTGGGATTTTTGTTATAGTCTAACATATAGCAATTGGAAACTTATGACATTATTAAAGCAATTGCATTCTTCATGTGCCTTAGTGACTGGGAGAGATAATAGGGATAAGTTTCACGTACCTTTTCTTGTTTAAAGAGCCTCAACATACTTGAAAATCTGTTTGTGGATATATATGTATTATGTCATGTTATACTGCTTGACTAGTCATATAATTGGATATAAGTAATTCAAGTATCTTGCTCAGGACTGTTTTAAATACAAGAGTTCAAGAATATTGAAAACAAATTTAATAATATTATCTAAAAACTAAGTCTAAGACTGTGAATAATAAAAAAGTCATAAATAGTATCATTTAATAAAAAGCTAATTAAATGATTATGTAGTGACCATCTGTGGTCATTGGCATGCCCTTTATCTGAAAACTTCAGGTGTCTTTGGGAGCGGTGAATAATTTAGTTAGAAGTCTCAGATATTACCAATGTTGTCAATCTCTAATTTATGAATTTCTTGAGGCTCAAGAAATTCCCCTTATTCCCAGTAGTCTTACCTTATTTATCTTGCTGACTTAATTAGCTTTGAACTATGAGTGTCCGTGCCTCTCTTTCCAGACAGAGCTATCTCCAGAGTCTAGACTATAGCAAATTGGAACAATTGCCCAGGGCTCTGCTCTGCTGGGGAAACCCAGCTGCTGGGGCTGCTACAGTAGATAGGTGAATGCTTGTTACAGAGGAGAAAGGAGGGGGTTGAAAGTTAATACAGAAGAGCACAATAATCAAAAACAATTAACACAGTTTGTAAAGCATCCTCTGCACCCAACTTTTGCCCACCCCATGTAAATGTATTAACCGCAGTGCCCTAAACATTCTAAACAGCTATAAATGAATTTCTCTATATCTCCCCCACCTTATTCTCATACCTTCATACATTAATTCAACTAACATTTATGAAGGTCTTACTTTGTATCCTCACATTTGTTATGGATTATCCAATATTTATCATAATCAAAAGATCACACTCTCTCATACCTTAGTGAATACAAGAATCACATGTTGGGCCTATTGAAATTGAATTCTCAGGCCCCACCTCTAGAGATGCAGGTTCAGTAGGGGAGGCTCATACATTTGTTATTTTTAAAAAGTGTCCAAGGTAGTTTATTAAGTGTTTAATGAGATCATAAAACCCATAAGATAGGAGCTATGTCAGCTCATTTACCATTAGAGTACCCAACACCTAACATAGTGTCTGGCACACAATAGTTACTCAACATATAACTGTTTATCTTTATTGAATTATATTTTTAAGAACTGTGCTAGACTCTAGGTTACAAAGGCAATTTTATCACGAATCCTTCTATATCAATAAGAGGCCAGGCAGATAATACAAGGCACACTCAAAGGAGTAATTAAAGGGAATTTAAGGAAGGGTCATTTACAAATGCATGAGTAGGGAGTAAGGGAGGCAAAAAGAGATAGTAGAACACCTGAGGGCCTACCAACAGCCACAGGAGCTGCAGCCCTTTCGGCTAAAATCATAGAGGGAGGGACTTATTACTAGAACCTTGTAAGTGTGTAGCCATGGCAGAGGGGCTGCCCAACAAGACAAGACAGAGCTAGAGGGATAAGTACACTGACTATCTCTCTTCCTGTTCTCTGATCTAATAATGCCATTGGCTAAACACAACCAGAACCCAATGGCAAGGGAGCCCAGGTGATGTAATGTTCCTCCTCTCATGGCACAGAGCAGAAAAGAGAGTAGCTTCCTTCTAGAAGCTGGCAGTCTACTAACTTCTAATTAGTGTACAGTTACTTATGAACAAAGTTAAGAGTGAAAATAATAACTAATATTTATCATGTGATTATTTAGTCACATCTATGTGGCTATCTATACAGAAATCCATTCACATTGTCTAGATGCACCAAGGATAAGTCAATTGTGTGAACACCAAGATGGAATGTTAGCTAATCATAAGTTTCTGTGTGCCAGGTGATCACACACTCCTAGACACATGCGCATGTATACACACATGAACATGTGCTCACATATACTTCGACTGGATTCACAGGACATTATGAAACATGATTTCTACTGAAGCCCGGACATTTGGATGTATACCATTAATTAAATATCACATAAGCTTTTGATAATTTAACACCTGTAAAACTTATAGCTATCAATAGATTAACTTAGGCTAAAACCATTCCAAATTTTAATGTCAAACAACATAGAAAAAGAAACATGATTAATATTTAAAGATATTGTTTATTTCTACCTCACTTCTATAACTTTCCTAACTCACACTTCTTGCTTTTAAAACTACAAATAATCCCTTTCTATCTAAAATTCTTTTAACTTCATTTTCTATACCTCTATATTTTAATGCTTTAGATTTAGTTAAAGATCATTTAATTCACTATTTTTAGAGCAACATTGAATTATAAACCAAAATTAATGATAATGAGGACAATATTTCAGAGGAGGACAAATGTCTCCTCTGATACATTGCCAAAAATATGTGACTGAGATGAAGACCACACAGAAGCTTCAATTAGGACATGATGTGTCAGCCCATATGTATTAAAGATGAAAGGAAGGAAAGAAAGAAAGAGAGCGAGAAAGAATGAGAGAGAAAGAAAGAAAGAAAGAAAGAAAGAAAGAAAGAAAGAAAGAAAGAAAGGAAGGAAGAAAGAAAGAAAGAAAAAGAAAGGAAAAGAAAGAGAGAGAAAGAAAGAAAGAAAGGCCACATGGAACATTTGAAACTTGGACTCGACAGAGCATTTCTAAGTAAATTTAAAGAGATTGGCCCAATCA
>CAUYSK010081475.1:0-61496 GCA_963575035.1 Avahi laniger
CATGTGCCACCATGCCCGGCTAATTTTTGCTATATGTATTTTTAGCTGTCCAATTAATTTCTTTCTATTTTTGGTAGAGATGAGGTCTCGCTCTTGCTTAGGCTGGTCTCGAACTCCCGAGCTCAGAACGATTCGCCCACCTCGGCCTCCCAGAGAGCTAGGATTACAGGCGTGAGCCACCGCGCCCGGCCTACCTTGCCTGTTTAGATATACAAATACTTACCATTGTGTTACTATTGGCCTACAGCATTCAGTACAGTAACGTGCTATACACGTTTATATCCTAGGAACAATAGGCTGTATGATATAAGCTAGGTGTGTAGCAGGCTATACCATCTAGGTTTGTGTAAGTACGCTCTATGATGTTTCCACAATGACGAAACAGCTTAACAACAAATTTCTCAGAATGTATCCACAATGTTAAGCAATGCGTAATGATTGTGTGTGTGTATCAGCGTGATAATGATGATTCAGAATCCTGAAACACCCCTTAGGGTCCCTGCCAATTGTTATTTGATTTGCCCGCATCCTATTCCAGGAGAATCTATCCTATTGCCTAAGCAATCAGGTTCTTTCCTGCATGTTCCCCAATCTCAGGCCACAGTTGATTGGAACAGAGATAGACCTCCCACGCCCGACCCCCGGACCCAAGAACAAATAGTCCATTGGCTGGCCAGGTACTCAGAACCTAGTTTCAAAAGGAACAGGGTCAGGCAGCTTCCTCTCTGCGCAATGTAGACTCAGGAGACTAAGGGAATTAGTTGCTGGTGGGATCACAAATACCACAGCATTGTGTTGGGTTCAGGGTAAGTTAAAGCCACTTGCAAGTGGAAATTATGAAGAGAAAGAAAACATGTAAAGCAGAGGCAGAGGATGATCACTGATAGAAAAGTGAGCAGACATTCAGAAAGAAACCAAGACTCAAAAACAAAAAGACTGGCCCCTAGAGCCGGTCTGCCTCAGAGCCAGAACCCTCCACATTCAGTTCCTTTTCATAGGTATCCTCACCAGAAACCAGATCTTTCTGGAGGTGACTGGAGTAGGTTTCTCTTCCCTGCAACTAAACAAATAATCATAAAGACCTATATCAATTACCACTGTGCAGAGCTGTCCAATGTAGATAAAACTGTGTAGGAGAATATGTTGGCCATGTATCAGCTTCAGCACAGACTCTGAAAGTGAAATTTTAAAATTAAGTTCCTGGTATTAGTGGGTTGTGGTTTGGGTTCCGGTCCTTTACCATGCCTCAAAAATTTGAATGTAAAACAGATTGAGAATTTTGCAGTACTTTAACTATATATGACATTATTTGCTAGTTAAAGAGAGTTGGTATCCCTGTCCTACAGACATTAAGATAGCCACATCACCATATTATAAGAAATATTAAAATGGGAAAGAAAGCATTAAATCACAGCTCTAAATTGGTCATATATTGAAGGAAAGTGAAAGTCCTTGCACAAGATCATCAAAATGAACAAAATAAAAAAGTAAAAACTCTGTATTATTTTCTAAGCATTAAATTTTTAATATCCAGAGGAAAAAAGTATCTCACTCCATAACTGTTACTGAAAAGTTGTGAAAATATGTATATATCCACACAGAGTTCTGAAAATAAAGGCATAGTCTAAATGGCCTAGTGAGGAATTTGGAAAAACCTCATGGTTAATCTTTTTGCAAGAAAAATTCCTTTGTAAAGCAATTAATTGGTCTCAATGTGTTGGAACTTTTAAAAAATTTTGTACGTTGAGAATCCTATATGTGGACCTTTGACCAGCTGTCCCTTCAGTTGCATTTAGGAAAGCTTTTAAGCAAATATGTTCTGAAGGTTTTATAAGTGCTGTTCCACTGCCAGTTATAATGTGACTATTTTATTTTCTCATATAATGGTTATCCTTTTATACTCCTGGTTTTGTTCACTAAAAAGTGGGTCTGGGGACCTATGGTTCACAAGCACTGGCTTCTCCATCTCTCCTAATCTCCCCCAAGACCTCACCAAAATGAAAGTATAAAAAAGAATAAAGCTACAACATTGAAGAGAATGGGAAGCAGGCTCAACAACAGATGAGAGATCTATACATGCTTCTGGAAGGCAGGAAGCAGAGACAAGATGCAGGTAAATGAACCAGGCTGAGAAAGCTCCAGAAAGCCACTACAGGGGATCCTGGCACTTGGAAGCCCATCTACCTCATCAAGACCCAGAGGCTGGGAGATGGAGAGACACCATTAATTGGAAGTCTGAGGGGGATCAACTATACCACTTGCTACCCTTGGCACCCCCAGTTCACTGTACCCGGCACAGGTTTTACGCAAAAAGAAAGAAAAAAGCCAACCCACTCTTCTCTAACAGAAGAGAACAAATCTTGTAGAGAAAACAGAGGCTTCCTTATGGATGTCGGTGCCTGAGATTAAGGGTCTCTCTATTCTGGCATTTGGGGAATGTGGACCCAGAGGTAGCTAACTCATCTCCCAAAATCCCCCCCAAATCAAAGTCCTCCTACGCCCTATCTGAGTCTCCAGTCAGCTGGGAGCCCTGGAGAGGCTGTTAGGCATACCGGTAGAATTCTGAAGCCAGAAAGCTAAAGTTCAAATACAAAATACACTACTTATTAACTGTGTAACCTGGCGCAAGTTATTTAATTTCTCCATGACTTAGTTCTTCTTTTGTAAAATGGGAATAGTAATGTATTGTTCCACCAATTCTAAGATTTTTAACACATTCAAAATCAGAATATGTCTTATAACCTTATAATGGCATGTCACATTTCAATAGCATTGTTTACTTTCTCAGTGGTAAACAAAATAATGGTTCATCTTATAATTGATTAAATTTAATGAAATATTATAATAATACCTCATAAATAGGAGTTGTTGAGGTGACAACTGAGTTAATATATTTAACTTGCACACAACAGTGCCTGAAACATAGGTAAACACTATATAAATGTTAGAACTCATACCAGCTATCCAGTGTGTCTTTCTTTAAAATAACAAAGCATCACCAGGCAACTGAGAAGGACCACAGAATTAAAGAGAAACACCAGGTAAACAAACAAAACGGTTATCCTAAAGAAAACAAATAATTCAGAAAAGAATGTTTTGCAAATAAAAATATGTATGTTTAGAGAGATTTAAGACAATATTAATTCATGAAATAAAAGACAATGCTATGAAAAAGAAAAATTTTAGAAAATCCTGCAGATTTAAAAAATACGATTGCCAAAATTAAAAATACAACTGATAATCTGAAAAAAATTAAGTCAAGGAAATCACTGAGAAAAAAACTAGAAGTTTAAAAATATGAGAGAAAAGATAGGCAATATACAGAACCAATGCGGGAAGACCAGCATATGATTAATGGGAACCCCAGAAAGAGAAATAGAGGAGGAAATTATCAAAACAAACAATGCAAAACAGCTTCTCAGAGTTGAAGGACACAAAACATATTAGGAAGTCCCACTAAGTGCTCAGAATAACAAATGGGGAAATAAAAACTTCACTCCTTGCACATATTGGAATTTCAAAACACTAAGGATAAAGAGAATCCTAAAAACTGCTAAAGAGAAACATGAATTAGTTTGTCAAATGACTTCTCACCAACCAGAATGGATACTAGAATACAGTGGAACAATTTTTTTAATGCCCTCAACGATTTTATAAAAAATTATTTACAATCTAGAATTCTATGCTCATCTAAACTATCAATAGTATGTCAGAGGTAAAAAAAAGATATTTGGAGCAGGCAAGGACTCAGGAAGTTTTTCTCCCATACACAATTTGTTAGAAAGTCTTGAAGTATTCCAGTAAAACAGTAAATATCACACCTGTAATCCTAGCATTCTGGGAGGCTGAGGTGGGAGGATTGCCTGAGCTCATGAGTTCCAGAACAGCATGAGCAAGAGCAAAACCCATCTCTACAAAAAAATAAAAAAAAATTAGTGCACTGTGGTGACATGCCTACAGTCTCAGCTACTCTGGAGTCTGAGGCAGGAGGACGGCTTGAGCCCACGAGTTTGAGGTTTCAGTGAGCTATCGTGACACCACTGTGCTCTAACCTGGATGACAGAGCGAGATGCTGTTTCAAAAAAAAAAAAAACCAGACTAATTAGAGTAAGATTAATTTAAGAAAGAAAAAGCCATGAGACTTAGCAAAAGGTGAATCCAATCCATGCGAAAGGAAGTGCCAGGATCTCAACGGTGCAGTGGGCCTAGAAGGTAACTATACTGGAACAAGAGAACAGCTCTAGAAGGAAAGTCCAGGTAGAAAGGGAGACTTGATAGAAGAGATAGTATAGTTGAGAATTTGGAAAAATTTTAGGATATAGTAATAACAATCATGTGGGGGAGGGGAGGAAATGCAATGAGAATGCCCAGAAAACAAAAGATCATATAGAAAGTTTACGGTCCAGATGTGGAACAAATTAAAATGTGGCTTAAATTTAAACTGAAGGAATTGTTTTATAGTTCCTTCCAAAAGGATATTCCCCTGTGTTAAACATGGCAGTCCTTTATCTGTATGACTAGGCATAATTTTAAGCAATCACAGCCTGAGTCCCTTATTTCATTACTGAAAGGTGATTATTCTCAAGGGAAAATCATTCCAGGACATATACAGTCTTTAAGGCTGATAGCCACCACCCCCTAAATCCCAGACCCTTAAGGGAATTTGAAGAAAGTATTTGAACAACCTTTTACCTTTGGAATGTTGACACAAACAGGTGGTCAAAAATGAGGATGAATACTGGAAGTCTTGGCCTTTCCACATACTGGACCATCTGCTTTCAGAATGGAAATATATACCTTGCTTTCTTGGAGACAAACCACCTTACCAGAACTCAAGGCTTCATCTCACATTCAAAGTGATCACTTCTTTTAGTTGAGGAAAGTGTGAGGTTTTTTATGAAGGTCTTAGGGCATTAGCTAGAGCTTTAAATTCAATCACTTTGAATATTTAACTATTTAAAGTACAAAATCAACAGTTACTGCCCCATCTCAAAGGACATGTCCTTTCATAATCAAACATATTATAGCTGAATGTTTAATTCCTAACAATCTGTATAATAATTTCAAAATAATTTGCTTAAATTTAGTAGGCCTACTAATGAATCTTGGGAAGGCTCAAAGTCTCTTGCCAAGGACAAACTGATCCTTTAAAAAGGGTTGCTGGCATAACCCATGATTGAAATATCAGAAAACATAATTCAATTGGAAATGCAGTAGGGATGAAAGGAAATTTGCATGACAGTGAAATATGAATTTGAACTCCCACAATAGC
Organism: Avahi laniger; assembly: GCA_963575035.1. NCBI lineage: Eukaryota > Metazoa > Chordata > Mammalia > Primates > Indriidae > Avahi > Avahi laniger. The sequence continues at coordinate 5,273 of CAUYSK010081475.1, forward strand.
CTTGGCATCAGTAAGTGTAGACTGCTCTTCCAAGAGTGTCCTGATGAAGGAATGAGAGAACTGGCAGTAGCTAGAAAAAGAGGTGCTTTGGAGGAATCTTCTAAGTTGAAAATCTTGAGCAGGTTTGTAGATTGAGGAGAGGAATCAGATCAGGAGCAATGGAAAATGGGAGATAGAGTAGCATAAACTGGTGATGCAAAGTCCTAGAGGTTTAAGAGGAATGAGAATAAAAACGTGCAAGGATTAGCTTTGAACAGAAGGAGGGCCCCCCTTCCTTTGAGATAGGCTCAAAGGAAGTAAGATGTGATATGTGATGCTTATGTAAGGAAGTTTGGAACAAGGAAGAAGATTCAGGTGCTTACTCCTGATGAAATCAATTTTGCACATGGAGCAGAAGACTAGGCCATCTGCTGAGGAGGGAGATCCTGAAGTGTCTGAAATTAGTCACTAACAGAAATGGAAAAAAAGAAAACTGAATAGAGCTGAAGACCATCACCACCCCTCCCCCCGAAAAAATAACAGAGAAATAAAAAATATGTATTTGACCTTGATGTACATTCTCTGTTCAGCTGGCAAGGACCCTAAACTTATACCTAAAGAAAAGAAAATTGTATCCTATCACTCCATAGGTGAGGGTTCAAGTCCTAGGTCAACCACTTTCTAATTTCCTGTTCTAAGACAAGTTACTTAACTTCCCTGTGCCTTAGTTTTCCCATTTGTTCAAAGGGACCTTCAGATATTATAACTATTAAATAATGTTCATAAAGTACCTAGTATACAATAAATCCTATATTGTGTGTTAGCTACTACCACTAGTGTTAGACACTATTTACATAGATGTTATAATGTAAACCAAGTTTGTTGGTTTTTAATTTTTAGAACTGACTGATGGACAAAGCGTGGAAGAGTTGGTTGTGGCTGGAGGCCAGAATGCAAATGTTAGCAACCTTGAACATGTAAAAATAAAAAGTAAAGGGGACAAACAGCAGCCTGCGGAAGGGTGAGAAGACATGGAAGTCAGCATCTTCATCTCATAAAATGGGGATTCATGTGATATTGCTGAAAATAGATGAAATAAAAAATGGGAGTTTACCATTACCCAAATACAGACTTTTAAATACATCGGGCAACTAGTGGGAACCATTTCCACTGAGAGAAAAGGGCAACCATCTACACAGGGTGACACAGCTGGAAAAAACCGCCTTTCACAACAGGCAGCAGGGTGCAAGCTGACCAGAAGAGGAAGACCCAGGGAGGAGTGCTAAGGGCACTGCAGAGTACCCACCCACCTCCACTGTCACCTACCCCTTCCCCTCTAGAGACCAGAGTCAGGGCCGCCCATCTGGGTTCGAAAGTAAAGAGCTCCGGTGGCATGGTCCCCAGAGCTCCAGGACCCTATGACGGAGCAAACGGGGAGAAGACAGGGCAGGGAGGGCCAGGGTCTCAATGCCTTAATTCACCGCAGCCAAGGGAAAACTCCCGGAGAGGTGGCTTAAATAGTAGGTAAAACGTGATCTTTTGATCGGAATTGCAACCCTGCTGCCTGTCATTTCAGTTTTCTGTAAAACTGTATCTTGAAACATACACATGTGTGTATTTGACTACTGTCTGCTTCCTTTACCAGACCGTATGCTCCAGGAGGGAAGGCCACTTACTGCTTTTATTTACTATTGTCACCCAGGACCTACCTAGCACAATGCCTGGAATATAGGAGGTCCTAGTATTTTTTGAATGAAAAAAAAAAAATGTAGACCTCTAGAGGAGAGTTGGGTAGCCTTAACACAAATTGAAAAAAAAAAAAGCGAAGAAAGCGTCCAAGCACTAGCAAAGGGAAAAAGGTGAACAACTGAACTCTCTGACTTCCACAATTACATATCCCATTTACACTACACACACCCTTTTTATTTTGCCCTTTCTTTCCTATCAATAATTGCTGTATTTTTGTCCTTTTGTCAAATCATTTCATGCCCCGCACAATGGTGGGCAGGGCCTCCTTTTGCTTTTACTCAGCTTTGTTGCCCCAGGACTTTCTAATTTCCCTTAAACGAGGTCTTCAGGATGGCTGCTCCGGACGCTACCCGCCCCTCAACTCGTCTAAGAAAAAGTGGCTTTAAATTCCTCACACAAAGATTACGTATTTTTCCCCAAAGAGTTATATTTATACGTGTAGATTTCCCCAAAGTAACAGAGATAAATCTTGACTTCAGTGAGTCACTTTCCAGCCAATGGTGGCTTCTGATTTCCATTTTCGGACTGTGTCACAGCCCGGGACAAATCCTACTGAGGGAGAAGCGAAACTCCTCTTTTTTGGGTTTTTTTTTTTAAGTTTCCACGCCAAACTCCCGTACCTTAGCTGGGCCGGCGACGCGCGGGACGTGACCCGCAGCTCCGGCCGCTGGCGTTCTCGTGGCTGGGAAAGCGCGCGCTCCGCGGGGCGCGGGAGGCGGTAGAGGTCACGTGGGCCGGCTGTGGCCAATGGGGAGCGCATACGGCGCCGGCAGCTGCGCGTGCGCGGCTCTTTCCCGGCCACTGGCGGGAGCGGGCGGCAGGGAGGCTGGGAGCTGGGGCGCCCGAGAACCAGATTACACAGCGCAGCGTCATTCTGTTCGTACTTGGTTACTCTGGCATTCTCCGCCCGTATTAGCAATTCCCTGCCCCTCTCGCATACCCGCTCAGTCCGCACTTCCCCCATTTCTCCAGCAATGCCGTGAAGCGTAAGTGGAGAAGCGGACGCTGCCTGACCGTGCAGGCAGCCCCGGTGCCCGGGGAGGGAAGTCGGGGGACCCTCGCTATTAATTGCTCGGCGGGCGAATGCACACCGGGGCCCACCAGGCTAAAATACGTCACAAACAAGATTTCACAGACGGCGGACGCTAAAACGAGGGTTCTAGGCATGAAAACAAATATGGGCATTAGGTTGTGGCCTCTTACTCTATAAATCAAGATAGTGGCGTTAATTCTTCACCCTGCCCCTGCTTTTAAAGAGAAACTAATTAGGACAGCATTTTAGGTGGTAGCGCCCGCGGGGCACCTCAGAAGATACGGATCAGCTTCACAGGAATCTCCGAGCAACAAGCGGTAGAGTGTAAAAACATACTGGAAAAGGTTTACAAAATAATCCCTAATACGGGCCGGGCGCGGTGGCTCCCGCCTGTAATCCTAGCTCTCTGGGAGGACGAGGCGAGCGGATTGTTTGAGCTCAGGGGTTCGAGACCAGCCTGAGCAAGAGCGAGACCCCATCTCTACTAAAATTAGAAAGAAATTAATTGGACAGCTAAAAATATATAGAAAAAATTAGCCGGACATGGTGTCTCACGCCCGTAGTCCCAGCTACTCGGGAGGCTGAGGCAGAAGGATCGCTTGAGCCCAGGAGTATGAGGTTGCTGTGAGCTAAGATGACATCATGGCACTCTAGCCCGGGCAACACAGTGAGACTCTGTCTCAAAAAAAAAAAAAAAAAAAAAATACTTAATGCGAGTTCTGTAGTAGTGGCAACGATTGCACAACTTTGTGAGTACACTAAAAACCACTGTATTCTGCATTTTAAAAGCGGGGGCGGGAGGGCGGCTCACGCCTGGAATGCTAGTACCCAGGTAGGAGGACTGCTGGAGACCCTGAGTTCGAGACCAGTCTGAGGAAAATAGACCCCCTCCAGCCCCCCACTCCGTCTCTACGAAAAATAGAAAAATTGGCCGGGCGGGGTGACACCGCCGGCGCCCGTAGTCCCAGCTACTCGGGAGGCTGAAGCAAGAGAATCGCTTGAGCCCAGGAGTTTGAGGCTGCAGTGAGTTGTGATGACGCCACTGCACTCCAGCCAAGGTGACAGAGTGATAGGTCCCTTAAAAAAATTAATATTAAAAAAAGGGGGTGAACTCTATGGTATATAAATTATATCTCCGTTTAAAACAAAAAATATAAGTTCTACAAGGCGTTCCTGGCTGACAGAATCTCAGGCTTTGAGAAATAATTGTTGCTGACACCTGTGCAGATAAAAATTGAAATTTTCAGTCAATTGAGTCTTTTCTAAAAAATGGATACCATATTTGGTGTGGTAGCAAGCATCTATCAGGTGCTTGAAATTTCCACTTTCTCAGTGGCATGTAATTCTTTTAAAAATAGAAAATAGTTTGAAATTAATGTTAATAATTCCTTTCAAGTATCTAGCATATTTTTAATCTAAAAGCCTAAGACCCCATAAATTTAATCCCAACTGCTCTCCTTTAATGCTTTTCACAATATAAGACTTTAATTTTCCAGCATTCTGCAACATTTAGGAATCACACATTTTTGCAAAACAAATTTTCAAGTTTATCTTTCCTTCATATTCTCTCCTATGTTGGCAAATTCAAAAAGGAACCTAATCTGAATGTTCTCTGCCTTAATGCAGATATTGTCAGGTCAAGTTTAAAGACAAATTTTTATTAAAAGATAAATATGATCTATTTTAGTCCATTTGGGATCATCTTAATTGGTTGTCACATCAGTGATTCATGGCTAATAAAAACTAAGAGATTTAGTACCATGAAGCAGTCAGTTTTAGGTTATTACTACCCAAGAAGTTGGATATACCACTATCTTCTTACAGTTAATTTTTAAATAATATGCTTAATGCTCAATTTTATATCCTTAATATCAAGAAAAATACATGCTAAGTAGGATATTTATCTTAGTTTAATACAAATAAAATCTTACCTGGGTTCCTTGACATGGCTGGAACTGGCTGGGAGCTGACAAGTTGGGTCTTGTATGCCTCCTGAAAACTGTATTTTACCCACAGTGATTTGCAACAATTTGTTACTTTGGGGGCTGGATTCAGAACTTCCTCAGGTTCATAAACAACACCATCATGTTTTTTCTTCGAGGTTTTTCCCTGTTGAAAAATATGTCTTCAGAGGACTTCCCCATTTGTCAGAAAATACTTGGGATATGTTAGATGAATATTGATGTTTTAACAACATTTGCAGCCTTTATTCCACATATAAGAGGGTTATGGATTTGGGTGGAACAGGGCTGATCTATAAGGTCTTTTTCCATTTAGTTAAACATCTTCCTAGGTTGCTTGGTATTTAGATCTGCTACAGCACCCCACCTCCTCATCTCCCGTTAGTTTTTGTCATCTTTTAATACCCACATTCCATAGGGGAAGAGTCTAAATTGGTACACACAGAAAAAGAGAGACAAATTAGTGTAGCCAAAAGAAAAATAGATGAAAACTTAGAAAGGTGGGGAGGGGTGGAGGTGGATACAATATATTCCTCCTGTGTGTTTTTCCTCGACAGAACCATTCTTACAGTTTCTCTTTAATCCTCCATAGGCACAGAGGCCATGTCTGATGAAGGTTTTTCTGCTCTTTCTCCTTTTCCCCCTAATATTACAGCACCAGTCCAATAAGATGAAGAATATAATTAAGAATTTCATTGTCTTTCTGGGCATTTAATTCTCTTGACTTAAAGTTTGGCCACAGAGTTCTATTCTACCTTCTAAATCTAAGCAGCTACTGGAAAGGGAAGGAATGGGTAAGAGAATAATGAGGGACTAAAGAAGGTAATAGAGGTGGCCCTTAGGAGCTTTAAATCAGTTCTAATAAAAATAAGTGACTCACATGTCATTTTAAGTTTTCCAATAGTTATAATACATTTAAAAAGTAAAAAGAAGGCCAGGCGCGGTGGCTCACACCTGTAATCCTAGCACTCTGGGAGGCTGAGGTGGGAAGATTGCTTGAGGTCAAGAGTTCAAGAACAGCCTGAGCAAGAGCGAGACCCCGTCTATACTAAAAATAGAAAAAATTAGTGGGGCATGTTGCCTCTTGCCTACAGTCCCAGCAACCGGGGAGGCTGAGGCAGGAGGAAGGCTTGAGCCCAGGAGTTTGAGGTTGCTGTGAGCTAGGCTGACACCACGGCATCTAGCTCAGGCAAGAGAGTGAGACTCTGTCTCAAAAAAAATAAAAATAGGCCGGGCGCGGTGGCTCACGCCTGTAATCCTAGCACTCTGGGAGGCCGAGGTGGGCGGATCGTTCTGAGCTCAGGAGTTCGAGACCAGCCTGAGCCTGAGCAAGAGCAAGACCCCATCTCTACCAAAAGTAGAAAGAAATTAATTGGATAGCTAAAATATATATATAGAAAAAATTAGCCGGGCATGGTGGCACATGCCTGTAGTCCCAGCTACTTGGGAGGCTGAGGCAGGAGGATGGCTTGAGCCCAGGAATTTGAGGTTGCTGTGAGCTAGGCTGACACCACAGCACTCTAGCCTGGGCAACAGAGGGAGACTGTGTCTCAAAAAAAAAAAAAACAAGAATGTTGGACTTCGACATTGTAAACAACATAAAACACACTTCTTGCCAAGAGTCTGTAAGGATCCTATAATTCTTCCAAACAAGTATAATTTTATTCAATGTTTAACTTAATTCTGACTATCAAACATCCATAACCTTTTGCTGTCAAGAGTTATAAAATCCATTTCTCCCAATTCTACGGCTTGTAGACTTAATAATAAAAACTACAGGTAAAATGCTTTATTTCTAAAATGTAGATATGTTCCTAATTAGATAAATATTAATAGGTCCTTTCCCCCTCTCCAACAAAAGATATTTCAAAGACTAGTACTGTCGATAAATTGACAGTATTTATCAATACCAATAAAAACAAAAAGGCTTTAATTACTCTCAATTCTAAGACTAGTTTCCATAATCATGTTGTCATTGGAACATACTACTGACTAATTCTGAAATGTTCTCTCTATTATTACATGTTTTATATTATCATAGGTCCTTGTTTGATCATGTATGTTGAGGAATATCTAAAATTTCCTTATTATTTGGGGATCTCTTCCCCTCTTGTTGTATCCTTCTCCTTGGTCATGTTCATTTTCAAGAGTGCAATTTCCTTTTTTTTCTTCTCGGAAAAAAAGTGTCAGAAAAACTGATTTCAGAAAAACTGATGAACTATTTCCTAAACTATATATGCTGAAGAGTGATTGGAAAGATGTATGAACGTTAACTACCCATTTCCTTAAGATATTTCTTTCAAAATATGAGACAGAAATGGAATACCTGTGTTTATTTTTGCTGTAATTATATCACAACATGTCTATTCTGTGCATTGTAAAAGGCAATAACAACAACAACCAAATCCAATACAAGAAAACTTTGAAAATAAAGGAGAAAAATTAATCACTTCAAAAAAAAAAGAATGTTGGACTTGATTTTCCCCAAGTAGATTTTTATTATTGTGTAATTTTTCTTAAACGATTCTGCAGGATGTTAATAGGTATTTATTGAAAATAATCAATGCTAATTGCATTTTTCATCTAAAACTTATTTTAAAATATACGTAAGAAAAAGACTATGCTTTTTTGTAACTGTTATAAATGGTATAATTGGATAATTACCTCTAGGAAGTGGAGTGCCTACCTGAAAATACCAGGAAATCCCAGAATTCATGAAAACATGAGAGTGGACTTGCACATGGAAGCCTAGACAATCATTAAGTTGATGTATGTTGTCCCTTTAATAATCATTGGTTTATGTGAGGTATCTTATTATTTCAATATATATTTATGAAATTTTTCACTTAATAAAAGTATTTAATCTACTTTGTGGGTTGTTCTGATATAAAGTTTAAAATATATAGAAGTATCATTTTTATCATTTCTTATAGCAATTAATTCATCTATGGGTTCACATTTTGCTATGTGTGGTAGACTGAACAATGACACCCCCAAAGGTGTCTATCTCCTAATCTCCAAAACCTGTGAATGTTACCTTACCTAGCAAATTGGACTTTGCAGATATAATTAAATTAAGGCTCTTGAGATAAGGTGATTATTCTCGATTATCCGGGCCCAACCTAATCACACAGGTCCTTACAGAGGGAGGCAGGAGGGTCAGAGTCAGAGAAGGAAGTGTGACAATGGAAGCACAGGAAAGAGTCACGAGAAAGGCTCTATAAGCCAACAATGCAGGCAGCCTCTAGAAGCTGAAAAAGGCCAGGAAATGGATTCTCCCCTCACCTCCAGAAGGAATGCAGCCCTGCCAACTCATTTACACTTCTACCCTCCAGAACTGTAAGGTAGTAAGTTCCTCTTGTTTTAAGCCACTCAGTTTGTGGTTATTTGTTACAGCAGCAATAGAAAATGTATACACTATGTTAATCTGAGTGCATAATATTAATATATTACTGTCAGTACATTATAATTTTAAAAGTGCTCATTGTAAAATAAATTTGGAAATATAATTATGGAAACACTACACTGTAGCATGGGCTCTTGTCCATAATAAGAAATAAACGATCATAATAATTAGGAATGCTGAACTCTATGAACTACTTATTAGTGACAGTAACTGTAAACTAAGCTACAAATCTTTATAGCAAGCAATATATGTTGATTGATAATGAATAATATATATTGATCCCCTACTGCAGTGATCCCCAACCTTTTTGGCACCAGGGACTGGTTTCATGGAAGACAATTTTTCCACAGACTGGGGTAGGGGATGGGGATGGCAAACGGTGGGGAATGGCTGTAAATACAGGTTAAGCTTTGCTAGCTCGCTAGCATGCTGCTCACCTCCTGCTGCTCAGCCCAGTTCCTAACAGGCCACGGACCAGTACCAGTCCTCAGGCCAGGGGTTGGGGACCTCAGCCCTACTAAATGCCAAGCACTGCAATAGACACTGGGGATATAGCAGTGAACAAGACAGACATGGTCCCTTCCCTTGTGAAGCTGACAGTCGAGTAGAAGAAACAGGCATATATACTTAATTAGAGTCATGTTAGTTGGTAGGAGAATGTATCATGGGGGGTGGACCTAACCTAGTCTGAGTGGTCAGGAAGGATTCATCTAGGAGTTGAAGTTGGAACCTAAAAGATGACTTGGGCTGGGCACGGTGGCTCATGATTGTAGATTGAGGTGGGAGGATCGCTTGAGGCCAGGAGTTCAAGACCAACCTAGGCAACATAGTGAGACCCTGTCTCTACAAAAAATTTAAAAAATTAGCACAGCGTGATGACATGCCTGTAGTCCCAGCTACTCCAGAGGCTGAGGCAGGAGGATCACTTGAACCCAGGAGTTTGAGGTTACAGCAAGCTAAGATTGTGCCACTATACCCCAGTCTGGGCAGTCTCGCTCTATTTTTCTTTTTCTGTAAAAAAAGAAGAGATCCTGTCTTGCTCTATTTTTCTTCTTTTCTATAAAAAAGAAAAAAGATGATTTGGAATTGGCCAGGAGGGGGGAAAAAAGAATGTTTCAGAAAGCTGGAATACCAACTGCAAAAGTCCAAAGGCAATAAAGAATTCAAGGCCTGTGAAGAACTAAAAATAAAAACAGTGAGAATTTTTCAATTTAAGATAGCTGAGATCTTCCCCACACCACTTTCTCAAAAATAACAAGGAGGAAAAAAAAACCACCCAGAAACATCCATTTCATTTTTCTTGAACTGGGAGTCACCCCCAACCACGATGCATGAAAATGGAAGATGGATGGAGGCTGTTAAAGGACTTAGCAGACCCAAGCAAGGTCAAGCCTAAGTGCCTGGGGACAGAAACCAAGAAGAAGCAAGGCGGTCACCTGAGGAACACTGCAAAGGCTCAGGTATCAAAAGCAGGGAAGGTGCAGAGGGAAGTGAAAGCAATGGCGACCGGAGAAACGCAGTGCTTCACCAGGGAGACCTGCTTGAAAATCTGTTTAGGATGCGGTCAGAGCCCCAGGGCCCCACTCCATCTAATGTAATCAAGCTATTACTTTTACCTCAGTAGGAAACAAGAAACTTGAGCACTGGAGAAAAGAAAACTAAAGGAGTGCTGGATAGGGGGACACCTGGCACAGATCAGAGTGGGAGTCAAACATACTGCGAAAAGAGAGGAATTCACTGACACTGAAAGTGAGAATCCAGGCCTCTTCTGCTCAGATACAGAACTTCGTAGCCAGGTTCTTCTCTCTAGCAGAAAAAATGGGTACTTAGGAAAATGATGCTGGAAACAGCCACAGAGACTGGCTACTGTGAATTCCTTCAATTGACAAGACTCAAACATATGTACTCAGAGCCTCCAATCAGTTTTTAGTATTTTACTCTTAAAATATGAATATGACAAAAATCACCAGGTACCAGAGGAAAACCCTCACCATGAAAAAAATAAAACTTACAACATGGTAGAATCAGGAGAAAAAAAACCCACAGAAACCTGAGACAATGCAGGGAACATACAAATACGTCAATGAAATTATAATATTATCAGAGAAATATTGTATCCATGAAACAAGAATGGGATGCTAAAAGAAGAAACACTCTTAGAATAAAAATGAGCCTTTGGAAATTACAAATATTATAAGTAAAATTCTGTAAAATATTGTATGTTGAAAGATAAGACAAATTCTCCAAAGTTCAATGACCTTCAAAATTGCTGCAAGTCAGAAAAAGTCATGAGAAAATTCCACAAGATCGTGGCCGTGACCTCTTCAAGAAATTAGGATTATGGGGATAAATAAAATGGTGGGCAGATGTGGGAGCACTGCTCAGATTAAAAGAGGCTAAAGAGAATACACCCAAGTATAATACATGAAGTTTGGAGCCTGGTTTAAAAAAACTACTATAAAATTATATTAAGGAATTGTTGTTATTTGTATTAGATGTACTAATGCTATAATAGGCATATGGAGAATGTCCTTCATTTTAGGAGTTGCATTTTGAAGTATTTTGCGGTGAAATATCATATTGTCTGCCATTTACTTTCAAACAGTTCAGAAAAAAATAATTAGATAAATATAAAGATAAAGAAAATATGGGGAAATGTTAACAACTGTTTATTTATTTATAGTTTTTGAGACAGAGTCTTTGCTCTGTTGCCCTGGGTAGGAGTGGAGTGACGTCATCACAGCTCACTACAATCTCGAACTCCTGGGCTCAAGGGATCCTCTTGCCTCAGCCTCCCGAGTAGCTGGGACTACAGGCATGCGCCACCATGCCCGGCTACTTTTTCTATTTTTAGTAGAGACAGGGTTCCACTTTTGTTCTGGCTGGTCTCAAACTCCTGAACTCAAGCAATTCTCCTGCCTTGGCCTCCCAGAGTGCTAGGATTACAGGTGTGAACCGCCATGCCCGGCATTAACAATTGTTTAAATAGCGAGTATACTAATGTTGACCATATTATTCTCTCAACTTTTCTTTATGTTTGAAATTTTTCATAATAAACAGCCATAAAAATAAAGCAGATGTCAAAATGTTGATTATTGCATTTAAGTAGTGGGTATACTGGGGTTGAATATATTATACCCTCCACTTTTCTTTATGTTTGAAGTTTTTCATAATAAAAACTTGGGGGGAAAAGTCATGAGAAATATCTAAAATTTAATAAATTTTATGTTAATGTCTGTAAGAATTATGGTTTATTTTGAGAAAAATTCAAAATAGAATTAAGCAGTAAATAAATTAATTGAATCCAATCAAATGAGGGGCCATTATAGGTTCCAGTCAGGTTGGAAAGTTAATAAGAGAACTGAAATCTTCCTTAGCTTTGATGACCAGAGAACACCAGCGTAGAATTAACATTTTGCCTCGTTAGTTGAAATAGTTGGGCATATAAGGCCAAGTAAAATCAAACCAACACTTGTAATACCCAAAAGAAGTTGGCATATAAGAGAATTAACAATCACCTGTAGTTCTAAGTTTATTAGGTTTACCATAAATGAATGCTTAAGTACTTGAAGAGCTTTGTCAGTCAGACAATTTAGGTATGTAAAGAAGAAATCAATTAGCCCAAATGCATGTGGTCTGAAAAGATTTTTATCCAGTTAAATGGCAAAGGGCCCTTTTCAACTGATTGCTAAAATTTGCTAGACATTTAACTAAAATCATAAAATATCTCAGCTGAAATGTTATAATTTTCTCTATATTCTTCTTCAAATGGCCTAGGAAGATTAACTTCTGGCACATATAAAAATTCAGTTGTCACCGAAGACAAACATATGGACAATAGAAGAAAAAGATAAAATTAAAGAATTTAAAAGTTATAATATCTGAATAATAGGAATTCCAGAAAAAAGAAAACCAGCAAAAGCTTTAGAGAAGAAATTATCAAAGGAACAAATGCAGGAAAACATCTCAGAACCAACCAAAGGACATATGTGCCCAGGATGAAAAGGCCCACTGAGTTCCCAACATGATCAATGAAAAAGACCTACCCCAAGATAAACACAAATGTTGACATTTTAAACATAATTGACAAACAATAGATCCTAAAATCTTTCAGATTGAAAAAAAATCAATTAAGAACAAGCTCAACTGTACTACTGGAAGTTAGAAAACAACAGAGCCTTCAAAATTTTGAGAGAAATTTTCTAATCTAGACTGTACACCTACTTACACTAACAAGTAAGACTAGAATAAACCTCATTTTCCTACAGTCAAAAAATTAACCTCCTTGCATCCTTTCACGGGAAGCTACTGGAGAAGGAGAAGACTCCACCGAAGAAAGGAGTAAATCAACAAAGATGAAAGCGGGCATCCTGGAAAACAAGATTATGTCATAAACTTTTTTCCTCCGTAAACTATTTAGCAATGATTGGTTTTAAATTGTGTTCCTGGATTAGTTTAATAAAAATAAAATATAATTTTAAAAAAGAAGTAAAGCAAAAGCAAGCCAGGGTGATTGGAGAGTGGTGGGTAAGTGGCCCAAAATAAGAAAAGATATATATGCAGGGGCCAAATCATGCAGGGTCTTATATGCCCTGTTAAGGGTTTTAGATTTTATTCTAAAAGAAAAAAACATTTAGGGAATTTAAACAGAGGAGTGACCTGATGAGATTTCTGTTTTAAAAGACCACTCTGGCTGCTGGATAGAGGGCGGTTTGGAAATAGGCAAGAGATCATTGTAATAATTCAGCAAGCCACTAGGGTGGTAGCACTGGAGATGGAAAGAAGGCGATAAATTTGAGAAGATTTAGGAACTATTAATAGAATTGGTTGATTAGAAAATGGGATGATAGGCAGAGAGGAATAATGGATAATGCCCAGGATTTTAATGAGCAAGCAAGTGGATTATGGTGGCACTTACTAAAACAGAACACAACAGCATGGAATTAACATTTTGCCTCATTTGGTAGTAGGTAGGATTATTTGGAGGAGGAGTACAATGGCAGAAAATGATGAGTTCAATTTTGCATATATTTAGCGTTTAAGGTATCTGAAAGTCATTCAAGTGGAAATGTTAAGTGAGCATTTGCCAGAATGAATTTGGAGCTCAGAAATTTGAGGAGTCAGGGCTGGAAATATGAATTTGTGAGTCATTATCATAGAGGAGATGAAAAATGCTGCATTAAGTAAAAGGAACACTTTTGTTGGCAGGCAGGGTGGCTCACTCCTTTAATCCTAGCACTTTGGGAGGCCAAGGCAGAGCAGGAGGATGGCTTGAGCCCAGGAGTTTGAGGTTGGCGGTGAGCTATGATGACACCACGTCACTCTAGCCCTCAAGTCCAGAAACCCCAGGCCGTGGCCCGGCATCAGTCCCTGGCCTGTTGGGAACCAGACCACACATCACCGCCTGAGCTCCTACCGCCCCCCACCCGCTTGGTCCATGGAAAAATTGTCTTCTCCGCCTTCTCCCCGCCCCCACCACCCACCATCCATCTGTGGGAAAATTGTCTTCCATGAAACTGGGTCCTGGTGCCAACAATGTTGGGAACTGCTGGCCCCAGGTGACACAGCAAGACCCTGTCTCAAAAAAAAAAAAAAAAAGAACACCTTTGTGTTCATTCACTCAGGAAATATTAATTACACCCCACCATGTGCCAGACACTATATTTGGTGCTAGGTCATAGTCGTGAGCAAAAACTTTATGGCAGTGGTGATATGTGATATGTGATATGTGATATGTGATAAGTGGACTCCAACTTGGGAGAGTTGTTCAAAATGTCGGAGTGCTTTTTTATAGTTACATTGATGAAGGATTATATTCAAATTTAATAAGTAGAGACAGGAACACTAGACCTCTTCCAATGCCTATAAAAGTCCTACCCCACACAAAAAATTGTCCTACATCCTTTATTACTTTTGACTGTCCCTCTGGATATTCATGTGGGCAAAAAATCTGTTCATAATGATCTGAGTTTAGAACTTGTCCGCTTCACATATAAACAAAAATATTTTTTTGCATGTGTTTTATATACACAGGATTTTCCAGGAATGCATCTACGGTATGAATCAAGGGAAAACTTGTACTTTTGTTGTCGTTTTATGTTTTTTTGAATTTTACCAAGATTAGTTCATTATATCAGAAAATCAGATCATTGACTGCAACGTGCACATGGTAATTGAGTTACTAATTTTAATAGTATATGTATATGTATTCTCTCTCTCTCTTTCTCTCTCTCTGTCTCTCTCTCTACATTTATATGATTATTGGCCCCAATTCTTTACTCCTCCCTGCATCTACAGCTTTGCAATCACTTCCTGAGACAGAGGTAGAAGTGACAATGCACTATTCCAAGGCTCGGCCTACAGAGGCCTAGTGACCTTCCGCTTGCCCTTTTGCACCTCTGCTGTCTCCATAACAGTTTCCCCTCAGTGGTGCTACCCCTTCAAACTGAGCCCCAGAAAGAATGCGAAAGACCCCAACATGTCAATAATGTCAGTAGGCTAGAATTAGAGACTCTATTCCAGTCTCTCTTCTCCAAATTTTCTAAATGAGCATAAATTATCTTCATTATCAGAAAGGAAGAAAAGCCAAATTAGTAAGAAATGAAATCATCGATTCTACTTGGGGTTAGACCATGAGTAATGCATATTGTTTTCTCCCAGAGCATGCATTCATCAGGGTACCTTGCAGACAGTGGTTGGGTAATAAATATTTGTTGAATGAAAAAAGGAACTCCCTTAATCCACCTCTCCTGGCTTCCTCTGCGAGTCCTTTGTTCTAGCCTTTACCTCTTCCTAAGGCCAGCCTCCTCTTATTCTGGTGCACTCTCAGTTTCTTTCTCCCTCTCTGATTTCTCCTTTCCCTTCCCTAACTTTCTTCTTTGTGACTCTTCTTTACCTTCTCCCTGACTCTAAATTTTTCTTCTGCCTTTTTCTCCTTTTCTTTTTTCTTTGCCCTTTTTCTCTTTCATTCGGTATTGCCTTCTCCTTCTTTCCTCTCTCCCGTCTCCTCCTCCTTTCAGAGGAATTCTCCCCCTTAGCTAGGCATAATAATTATTTATTATATTTATTGAAAGTTCGTTACCTATAAAAATTTTATTTCCTACTTTTAGTGCTAAAAATAACTTTAAAATGTAATATGTCTATATTTGTTCTTAATTTTAAGAACTATTTTAAGAGTACATTAAAAGCTAAAGTAAGTTGCTTTTTAATTTTGTGTGACTTTTCTGTGACTTTTCAGTGGTTCTGGATGTTAAAGTTTCCCTATCCTATTTTCTGAGGAAAAGGAATACCCTGCGGTGACCTTCAAATCTTGGAAATTCTGCTTATTTGGACAGACAATATCTATACATATGAATAAGATTATCTTCAGGAAGCTTTTAGAGCCCAGGTCAAATTCCACTTCCTGACCTGTCTTTCCACATATGTTTCTATACAGGCAGAATCAGGTTATCATGGCATTATGGACAAACTTGAAAGAGAAAATAAATCACAACCATGAGCCGGTCACGGATCTTCTTTGGGTGTTAGATTCCTTCTTCACAAGTGAAAAACCTGGCACTGATGATTTCCGATTCCCTGTCCACATTTGGCATTCCATGGCAAACAATGGAATTTTTAAAAAGAGGATCATGAAGCCCAAAAGGTATATTTCCTCTCCAAAGAATCCTAAAATTGCAAAGCTGAAATGATTCTGTGGAGTTTACCAAATGTGATCTAAAATGATAATTTCATCTCTTTGAGCCTTGATTTTTGCATGTGTAATATGGAACTAATAAGGCTGCTGGGAAAATTAGAGTTAGTGCCTGCCTGCCATATGGAAGGCACTTAGCAAATGGTAGCTATCGTTTGACCCAAATTCCTCATTTTTATTATTTATTTATTTTGAGACAGAGTCTTGCTCTGTTTCCTGGGCTAGAGTGAGTGCCATGGCATCATTATAGCTTACTAATCTCAAACTTCTGTGCTCAAGCAATCCTCTTGCCTCAGTCTCCTGAGTATCTGTGACTACAGGTATGCACTACCACACCCAGCTAATTTAAAAAAATTTTTTTAGAGATAGAGTCTCACTATATTGCCCAAGCTGGTCTCGAACTCCTGGCCTCAAGCAGTCCTCCTGCCTCACCCTCCCAGAGTGCTGGGATTACAGGTGTGAGCCACTACACTCAGCCATCTTCATTTTTAGATAAAAATAAATGAGACCACAGAGGCAACGACTGACGTAAAGGTGACCACACTGGTACCAGATGTCAGATCTCCTTAATTCCTGTTCAGCTTTTTCTCACCTAGAACTTTCTCAAAGTTAATTTTTAAATATGTAGTTCCCACCCCCAAGGCCAAGGGGTCTATTTCCATTTACAATAAATTAAAAAACAAGAGAGACCAATCCAAATTATTAGCTAAATTTAAGTTTAGCTTAATCTCTGTAGCACAGAAATTCAAAGAAAGAAGAGGAACTTTCTGAAATTGCTCTTGTCAATTTGTTCACATGTTGCTATCATGTAGTTTATTAAAAACCAAGGAGAAGCCGAGGAAGGAATGAGCTAGCAATTCATAATAATTCCTTCCAGATCCAGCCTGGAGTGTTGACCTCGTGTGTGTGTGTGTGTGTGCGTGTGTGCCTGTGTGTTTCACAACCTTTTAAGAATAAGAATCTATGAGGGCAATTATTCCATGTATCATTAAAAAATGCATTAAAGTTTCCTTCACAGTAGAGGAGGGAAAAGAAAGAAAAAAGAAAAAAAAATGCATTAAAGACACATTTGGTAGAAAAACAAATATCCCCTTAAGAAGTGATGTTTAATTTTCTTTAAAATAATAACTTTATCATTAGCAGTGATTATGATAAAAGGAGAAAATACTGAAAATATTTGTCACTGTAACATGTTTTTATTTTTATTCAAACTACATAACCAATGTTAAGGAAACTGGTATACTGTGACATACAAACAATTTAAGGTTGACATTAAGGAGGGCAATTTTACCTTACAAAAATGTCTTTTGGTGTTTCTGTTAGAGATAATATTAGTTTGGATGATACTAATTTGGATGGGTTGATATTAATACTATTTAATAGTAGTGTCTTAAATTTCTCTAGTGTTTTGAGCTATAAAATAGTTTTGCATACATTTTGTTTATTTTTTCTTCTTCTTTGAATCTCATGGCAAAGGTAGGTGGGTTATCATCTTACAGATTAGGAAACCTAAGCTGCGTGACTGGTTCAGTCAGCAAGTGGTGCAATGAACGGCCACAAACAGAGGTCATTTGGCTCTTCCTGCAGTATTTTTTTCACTACAGCATACTGCCTTATGGATATATCGCTTCATGTTGTTACGCTTTCTTTTTCACATACTTTACATATTCAACACTACTTGTTTCCAAGTAGGCACCACAATTCCAAATAAGCAAGGAGAAAGCTTTGTTTGGGCTCTTGGCTAACAAGCAGAAGAAATCTTTCTGAATTTACCCAGTTCCCATTATTTACCTTATTGTTTATTTGTTTTTCATTATGAACATTCTCAGAGTGGAGATCAGGGGCCAGGACACATGCTTCGATAAACACATTTTGCATGTTTTGGTTATCGAAATTTTGGGGAAAGGAGGTATGATTTGAGCAAGGTAAAAGAATCTCATGGGTTTCTGTGGTGGTTCAGTTGGGTGACTGGAACCTATTTTGTAAGCCTAAAGTTCATGAATTCAAATCCCAGTTTAAAGACTGTATATTTTGGGGCTTATTTGTTCCTTTTTCATTTTTTTTTCTTTTTTATTCTTTGGCCAAGCTCTAACGGACCAATTGTTTTCTTCTTCAAATACAGTTGTTTAAACCCATATAAGGTTAAAAACAAAACAAACTTTCCAGCATTCTCGGTATTGGGTTCAAGAATGAGGCTTGTGTGTTCACAGACAAGAGGCAATATGAGCTGTCAGGGCTGGTGCATGGGATGTTTATAACCCGGTAACAGCAGTAATAAGAGATAAACATTATCAGTTTACACCCAGCCTCTGCTGAGGCCCAGGGTAACACACTTACGCGTTTCCTCACTCCTCCATTCTGATGCCCCATAGGACTTTTATTTACAGAGGTGTATTTGATTATTGACTCTCAAACTTAGCATTCTGTGTACTTTTAAAAAGTCATACTGTTCTGAGGTGAATTGTCCTGGCATGTGGGTGAGAAAGAGAGCAGCTCACGCCCTCATCAAAATTTCAACAGGAAATGTTTCTAGATCACTTTCCTGGCTAGTACTGGAGACCAGTCTCTTTGTGCTTTGTCATTCCTGTTTACCTTTCCTCAAGATACACTCTACTACCTACTTGTCCATTATCTTTTAACAAAAAGACAGAACGTCTAAATAAAATTCCAAAATTGTATTACAATGTGTAATATCCTTCAAAGAATTTGTTTTTTCTTAAAGCATTTATTTTTCTTTTAGAATGGTCTAACCTTAATATTGTCCCAGAAAGAAAGGCAAATGGATACATTTGCAACTAGCTTTGTGTGGAGAAAATATATTTTACCTCTGAAGTAGGACTGACCTCTTCCTTCAAACTTTTTGTTTTAAAATCTTTTTATTATAAAACACGGAAACAGAAAACCACACAAAGGAAATGTTTGCCTTAATGAATTATTCTCAGGCCGATACCCTTGTAACTACCATCAGGTCAAGAAACAACTTCGCCACCCATCTTAGAAGCCCGTTCCATGTGTCCCTTCTCATTAATTAGTCTCCCTGCCAACCCTGTAAGTAACCACTATCTTGACTTAGAGTAATCACTTTTACTTCCTTTTTTCTTTAATGGTTTTATCACCCAAATGTACACCCCTAGACAGTATAGTTTCCCCTACCACACACACATTTTTAAAAAATTTGATATATGTTTTAATGTTTTGTTTTTACTCTACAATTTATTTCTTGAAAAACAGAGGCCTTTGTCCTATAGAGTCTTCCAAAGTCAGGACTTTGCGGATTGCACTCATGGTGCAGTTCAACATGTTCTTCTGTTCCCTGTATTTCCTATAAATTGGCAGCTGGATTTTTTTCTCTTTTAAGAGATGGGGATCTCACTATGTTGCCCAGACTGACTTGAACTCCTGGGCTCAAGGGATCCTCCCACCTCAGCCTCCCAAGTAACTGGCACTACAGGCGCGTGCTACCACCCCCAGCTTGGATCTTGAGGCTGGATCAGACTTAGGTTTGATCCCTTTGGCAGCATTTTAGATGGTGGTGTGGTCTTCCCTCGGGAGGCACATAATGTCTGGGTCACTTTTTATGATTTTAGGAAGTGTTGATGTATAATGCCTATATTCATTCACAGAGGTTTACAAAATCGGGATATTCTATCGTTTCCTCTTTACTTAATAGTAGAATACTTTTATGTAGATTCGCTTCCCCTTATTTTCTATTTGGTTACTTAACTTTAACTTTTAAAAGTTCCTTTAGAGCAGTGATCCTGCAATCATCTTCATAGCCTTTTTGGGGTCCTATACCTTTGGACTGGCTAGATATTTATTGAATTTAGAGATGAGACATTTCCTTTAAATGAGACTGAAAGACACACTGGAGCCATACGTAGAGCAAATGGAGTGCAGTGGATGTTCACAGGCGTGATCACAGGGTACTACAGCCTCAAACTCGTGGGCTCAAGCAAATAAGGTTTTAATAGCAAATTCCAGCCACTAGAAACTTATAATTCTTGATTTTCTGGTTGATTATATAATCAAGGTACAGTCTTTGTTTCCTGATGATCATTAGCCTTTATAATTTTCATGAAGATATTTTTAACAAAAGTGAACCGATGAAACTGAAGTAAAAAGATTCCTGTGAATCTGTTTTGGGTTAACATACAGGGTCTACCTCTCCCCTGAAAGTCAGAAATTAAACAGTTATTTATGTCTATATTTGAGCACAATTTTGGACTTCCAGATGAAGGTGGTTATTCTTTCTAAAAGTCTCATTTGCTTTGTCTGCAGTGATATAAAGATCACATAACCTAAAGCATTTAGTTGAAAAAAATTAGCAAATTTATTTTGAAAGAGTTCAAAAACCTTGAAATTTTGGGGTTTTTTTTGTATTTACTATATATGATGTAGTAGGTAGAAAGCATAATTTTTTTATATTATAATTAATAATAGCTATTACTGAAAAAAGATTTTTATTCTGTTTTTTTTTGTTTTTTTTTTTTGAGACAGAGTCTCACTCTCTTGCCTGGGCTAGAGTGCCGTGGCGTCATCCTAGCTCACAGCAACCTCAAACTCCTGGGCTCAAGCGATCCTCCTGCCTCAGCCTCCCGAGTAGCTGGGACTACAGGCATGTGCCACCATGCCCAGCTAATTTTTTCTATTTATTTTTAGTTGTCCAATTAATTTCTTTCTAATTTTAGTAGAGACGGGGTCTCGCTCTTGCTCAGGCTGGTTTCGAACTCTTGAGCTCAAACAATCTGCCCGCCTCGGCCTCCCAGAGAGCTAGTCACCCTCTATTTTTGATCCTTTTTCACAACTTCTAATTGAAAGCAGTATTTCTATCTTAGCTGCTTTATAAGGACTTCTTGGACTAGGGAAGGAGGAGGTAGTTTATACCTTCTATATAGCCCTTCTGAAAAATATTCAAAAGACTCTGTTTTCTATGATCTTTGCAGATACTGACTAGACTTAAGTGTGCCATCCTTTACTATCTTTCTGGAGTAGGCTCTAATCTGCTCACTTACATTGGGGTATCTCTGGCTGGGCTCATGTTTCAACTACTTTCTATAATTGCCAGCCACTCAGGTAGTCAGTGATGTGGACTGAGACCCACTGCTTGGAGACCACAGTTCTTGGCACCACCCATTGTCTCTCCAGCCTTTCTGGTCAAGTAGCTGCCAAGGTGCCCCGGATTTGGCAGGTGTTCAGTAAATGCCAATTCATGACAAAGAATAGAGCTGGTCTGATCCAAGTATGTCCAGTAAATCTTCAATACTCTTTTTGGATAACTGATAATGAAACTTAATTTGGTCATGGAGGCAGCCATTATGAGCTTGTATTGTGCTGTGAAATTTCGGAGTATTCCACTCTGTTCTTTGGCATTTCTGAAAGGCACATTCAGTAAAGACATGATATAATACCTGAAGGGTATGTCATATTGAAAAAAATCATTGTAATTTATCAAGGAAGCATGTCCAACACCCATTCATGGTACCCAGCAGTAGCACTAATCAGAATGATGAAGCTGATGGCAGAATCACCTAAGAAAATGTTTAGTGCTGAAGATACATTAACATTGCTCGAGGATATCTCTCAAAGGTGGCATTTCCCATGACTATATATTATAACATTTGATGTTGACCTAGTAGGTTTTGAATTTGTCACCCAAGTAGAGCCAACTGTACAGCTCTTTGCCAAAGTAGAAGGTTGAGAATTGCAACTAACTTTATACTACATTTTCTGTAGATATTTTTTAAAGGCAGAGACCTAGTAAAAGGACCATAAAATTCTGAGTTCCTCCTCTTGCTTTTGAAGACTCATGCCACCCTATTGGATCCTATTGCTGTGTTCAAGGTCCAAAACTTCTAAAAGGAAAGGTACTGAAAAGTTTATTAGGGAATCAAAATAAAACAGGTTGAAGGAGGAAAATTCATTCCAACAGTGATGCAACAGAAGATTTTCTCCAAATGAGTTCGTCCACAACCTACAACCCTTTCAGTCATTCCAGAGCCCAGCTGTGTGCCAAGTGCTGTGGAGATAGAAACAATATATAGCCCATGCCCTCAAGAAATTGACAAGCCATTTTGTAAATAGCTAACTATATATAGGATAGGACAGGATGAAATAAATGCTAATGAAGAGAGAAGAGAATAGTAACTGTTGGCCACAACCTGTCCTCAGAGGCAGCTTATAAAACAGAGCACCGTGTGCTCCCTGATGAATTGCTATTAAAATTCAGTGTTCGACTGGAGAGGGTTAAGAATGAGTCTTGTTTGCCGACCAGGGTTGAAAGATGTATAATGAAACTCATTTAATGAGGCTTTCTGAAAGCAGAAGTGCTTTGACTAGAGGCAACTTCCATTTGTCTAGTCATCATTGTGGTGTGCTCATAAGTAAAGGGCTTTGTTGTAAACACATTCTTTTTCCAAAGGGCTCCTTTGACAATAGAAGGGGACTGTAATTCTCTCTGCAGGCCAAAAGAGGGCACTTGGAGCTCTCTGAACGGCGGTTACAGCTGCATCAGAGCAGGTATTTGGCTCAGATTTGTTGGGATGTTTTCCTACTGCCATAGAATAGGTCTGATTAAAATATGGTTTTGGAACCTGGAAGTGATGTGGAAGACACAGCTAGTTAAGCTCTGACTTTGGTCTTTTTGAAACTGATGACTGCATTCATTTAGGTGTATCTAATATTAATGCATCATAATCTTACTCCCTGTGTATTTGTAGTGTCAAGAGGAGCTGCTGTCTTCATAGTTGCAGAAGACAAATATTTATATTCACTCTGAAAACCTACCTTCGTAGACCCTTTGCCCAAACTCTGCTCAGCTGTGATTTGTTTGGACATTTGATTATGGAAGGTTTTCCTCCTTCATTTCCCTTCAAAATCCTTCATTTCTCAGCAGAGAATGTAACTGTTTTGAGGTCCATAGGACTATGGCAGCTCATAAAGTTCTGAGAATGGGGCCATTAAACTTGAAAATAACGCCCTGAAGATTGGTGTGTGGAGCTTGTATAAACAGGACTAACCAACTTGCACAATTGCAAGGATTAGCCTTATTCTTGTTTTGCCTTTAAGGGCAATCTTGCCTAGAGGCCAGGATGAACCAGGAGATCTCTTGAGGCAAGATCAAGGACTCTGTGAGAATTTCTATTAATCCTTTAAAAACGAAACAATGAACTGGCCTGGCCAGAGCACGCCTGTGAACTAGGACTCGGGTTTTAGCCTCCATCCCAAATGGACTGAGTTGCAGACTGACCTGAGAATCTCACCTTTCTGCATTTTAGTTGTCTCCCCAATTAAACGGATAAAACAGGGTTGCTCTTATGCACTTGGAATTTTTCAATAGGATTAACTTTTACAGAAGCATTAGTGTAAAAGCGATGGTCTATTTTTTGTTTGTTTGTTTTTTTATCTCTATTCCTGGTGCCAAACAGGGTCTCAGGCTTATAGTAGTAACCCAACAGACATTTTTTGAATGAATGAAGGAAATAAAAAGGGCACGATATTTTTTTAAGACAGCACACTTTATAATTTGATACTCTATTGACTAAATTTTTCAAATAATAGTGATAATAATGATACCTTACATGTATATAGCACTTAAAAAGTTTATAAAACACTTTTATGTGTATTTTGTCAATTTTATCCTCAGATCTGTAATTGAGGAAACCAGGATTCTAAATAGTAAATGGATTTTCAAGGGTCAGACATAAGTATATGTTTATACATACTTATGTATTTATAATATATTGTTCAATGGGAATAGTTTTGAGAGTGAATGAGAATGCCATTGGTAAGTATACCAGTTCAGTAGCACTAACTGGGACTGTTTCAGGAAACACAGAGTGTATCGTCTTCTGATCAATAAGGACTTGTGTCTGGGTCTTCTGATTCTGTGTTCATTACACTGTAGTGTCTCACAGAATACAATTTCTGCATCGTCCTCTTGTTAACAAGGGTCATAATAAATGATGATCATGAAACATTGCAAGATCCCGTATTGCCATATGGATCTTCACAAAACAGAATTGTATCCAACATAGTTTGGTGTTAAGTGTATTCTCCTGTGTTGTTTTGTTTTCTGATCACTTAGAAATTGGCAACTACAGAAGACTGAAATACTTGACTAGTTTAAGCACTCAATTCCCTTATTGTACTAAATAATACAGGGTTCTATGTATTCTTACACATATTTACAATAATATTTTACATATGCTAAAGAGTTGAGGTAGATACACTCATCTGTCCAATACAATCAATCTGCCATCATTCTTAGAACTCAATCATAAACCCCTATTAATGTGCAACCCTACAAATTTTGTGGAGAAAAGGGAAAAGTACTTTACTTTACTTTCATGGGTGGGTGTCTAAGGGTATGAATGTACCATTACATTTTGTATTGGATTTTTGTATTTCGTAGCCTTACTTCTCCTGTTAGTGTATATCTATCCCTCACATATGTGGTTTATATAGGGAATCTAAAATTTTTTCGCTTTAATTGGAATGATGGTGATGTGGGGGCCTCTCACATCTCTAATAAAAATAGCAATTTAGAAGCCAAGGTAAAGTCACTGGACTTGAGTTACGTTGTGAAGATATTCTTAGTAAAGCCATGATCTCACTGGGCTCAAGTATTTTCCCTGCTATTCAGTCTGGTAACCTATTTCTTTGTGATTTTCTTCTCCTTTTACCTCATTTCCAACTATCCATTGCTGTTTGAAATTTGTTAGAGTAAATTAGGTTATGCTATGGTAACAACTTGAAATTTTTCATGACTTGCAACCACAAAAGTTTATTTTTTTGCATGTCCATCGTAGTTTGCCTATTTCATGTCATTGCCATGGTGGGACGCAGGGTGATGGTACATTCACTGTGGATACATGGCCAGTTTCATGGAACGGGGAAAGAAGAAAAATGGCCAGCCACATCTTGGCTCCAGAAGGTTTGTCTTGGAAGTGACACATATTCCTGCTTACCTCTCAATGTCCCAAGCAAGTTACGTGGTCAAGTGTGATATCAGCAAGGTGAGAGGGGGCACAAAGAGGAGAACTGGTGTTGTAGAGGAAGAGTAATGCAATCCACCATAGTCCAATTTAGATTTAGCTGAGATTCTTTGTTGGGATCATGTCTCTGTAGAGAAAACCATTAGGATTCTTACGTCTCATACTTTTTTCAGTTAGAATTTGACTTCACGAAAGCAGTTTGAGATTAAAAACTGGAAGATTCCCATCTTATTAAGATTTCAGTGCTCTTTGGTGTGTCTCTTTTCCAATCAATATTTTCTTATCACATACTAGGTGCAAATCATCAAGTTAAAGAACTGGCCCTGCCTTAAGAGAAATCACAATACAATGGTTGAGAAACATGTAAAATCAGTTAGCTACACAAGCATATGTATTTGTAATTCCACACTCTAGGAATCTTCTTCCCGTTGAGTTTACCAGACAGTTTTCATTTTGAATTTCAGGTTTTTGTATTATCAGAAATATTCATTTTTTAAAAATCACATTACATTTCCTACATGAGCCAGAGATGTTATTTTGTTTATGTTGTCTTATTATAGTATTGTATCTTAAAATTTTTCTTTACCTTTGTCATATCCCGTACAAATTTTCCCAGGGTGGGGGCAATTAGGTGTTTGTTTGCCTAGTCTTATACTTCTTTTGAAAGAGGTAGAAACTGGGTTTATGAATTCTTCTTTTGCCCACTGGGTGGCAGAGAAGTTTGCTGAGGTGTTGGTGAGCAGGAAAAACTTCTTGGCATGTTGTCAAAACTCACCGTGAGGCCACCTGCTTGGATGTCAATGGAACTTGCTCGACTATGTGAGCTTCTGGATGTCTACATATCACTGGCCATGAAGCCACCTGCTGGCCACTGTTGTAGGAGCAAGAAAAGAACCAGAACCAGGGAGAAAGACCTCTTGGTCTTGTCTCTCCAGTGTCTTCCACTAACACTGTACTGTGTGGCAAAGGAAAATACAAAGGTCCAGCTCAAAACCTGAGCAAAGAAGTATGGATTTGGAACCAAGAAGCAATAAATTGATAACTGGCACAGTAACTATTTCATTTACTGCCCAAACCAGAAAGCACAATGGACAGCTATTAATATTCATACCAAGCCATTAGGCGTGAACTATTACTGTCCTGGTAGAAAATAGAGACACGAAAACTCCCTATGTGGGAGCCGAGTCTCAAGGGGTGAATAGAATCTGGGTATGGGGAAGATGAGAATCGGGGAACACCGAAGATTCAGGGAGCTGTGTGGGCAAAGAAATGGATGCTGGGGGGTATGGAGCAGATAAGCTTCGTGTGTGGGGTGACAGAGAAGTCCAGGCTTCTCTACTTAGAATGGTTCAACTTTTGAAACTGACTTATGATGGTGCAAAATTGATACCATACTGTAGAAAATGTACTTTGAGTGCTCATACAATCATTCTGTTTTTCACTTTCAGTACAGTATTCAACAAATTACATGAGATACTCAACACTTTATTGTAAAATAGACTTGGTATTAGATGATTTTGCCCCACTGTAGACTAATGTAAGTGTTCCGCACACGTCGAAGGTAGGCTAGGCTATGATGCTTGGTAGGTTAGAGGTATTAAATGCACTTCAACTTACAATACTGTCAGCTTGTGATGGATTTATCAGGACACAACCCCATCACAAGTCAAGGAGCGTCTGTATATGTAAAGATGAAATGATAGATAGTAATTTTTGAGTAGAGTATTTGGATGGAAGACTTAACAAACTTATCTTATTATCTTAATATCAAATCCCATAAATTTGGAATTACTCTTTGCAAGGATAAGCATTTCGCGTTCCATGATTCCTATCTTCAGGACTTAAAGTACTTACATCGAGCCTTTATTGTGTTGTGTGATGTACTAGAATTCACTCTCTTATGCAGGCACACGATTCAGTTGCTAAAAAAATGTGTTTGGTTTGGTATCTTATTAATAGATGAAGGAAACTTAGTGGAGAATTTGTTCATTGTCAATCTTTGGATGCGATTATATTTTTTGAATTTTTATTTTGTGAAAGTTATATATCCAGATAAGAGAAAATGGAAAAAAAATGGAAAGTTAATTTTTCTGTAATATAGTATGATTCATACCCGAAAGAAGTCTATGTAGGTTATTTTACAGTATTTGTAGGTATGTGTGTGTGTGTGTGTGTGTGTGTGTGTGTGTGTGGGTGGGTGGAGAGAGAATGAGATTATTCTTAGTCTACATTCTAGGAACAAATATTAATTTCAAGAATTAAATCAGGTAATTTTTTTCCAACATCTACTTTCATCATCTGAATGCAGCCTCCAGTAATAAGACCTTTTACGAGAAGCCTGTTACCTAAGTTCTTTACACAGATAGTGATGAAATGGAGGCTCAGAAGTGAGAAGTGGTTTGCTCAAGCCACCATCTAGTTAGTGGTGGATGCGGTATTTCTGCATCTCAGGTCAACATCCCTTCTTTCGCACCAAGATTTCTTGCTTCTCTCTAAACCTAGGGAAGTATATGCATCAGAACTTTAGTACCTGAATTTTGCATGTAAGTGAAAGTGAGCCCCTGAGCTACGCCTTTGGACATTTTCTGTCTAGATAAAGGGACTCTGGGTTGAATTGTTGTGTTTCTGGGCACGGACCCTATAGAGTAATCTTTCCTTCTTCCCCAGTGCTCTATTAATGTACTTTTGCTCCTTTTCCTTCTTGTCCAATTCCCCCAAATCTCAACTATTTTCCCCTCGTTTGTGGAAATTTTATAGAGACAGTGTTCTTTTGGAAAGCAGGGGTCATACTCCAGACCCTAACGGGTCCCCCACTTTGTGTCACTTCTCTAGCCATGTGTCCCCACACTGTTCCCTCCACTCTATAGTATTTCCTGAGCCTCTGGTCCCCAGGGTCCCTGGTCTAACCCTGACATCTGGTAAACCATGTTGGAAAAGCTTTTTCTGGAATTTCTATACATCCTACACATTCCAGATAATAGATGAAAAGTATTTGGGAAAAAATGAGGAAAGAACAATCCTCAAAAGTTTACTTTAGATTGATTTATTGGCTGACCTCTCTGTACCTTTCTAACAAAATTGCTATTAAAAACAGGCCCATCTATTTCAATTCACCATATGTGACCCCATTAAACTCATGGCCAGCTTTCCATTGTATGGAACTCTATGGAGATTTGCAGGCCTATTTCCAGCATTTAACTTTCATGGTAAAAACCAATGACTTTAATGATAACTGAATAGGAGGGAAAACACTTTTAAAAATTTCCATTTCAGAGATCATTATAAAATCTATTATTATTATAAAATGTTTGAAAACAATTTAATCTAAATCAACCTTATAGACAATTGCAAAGTATTTCTCAGTCTCTCCGCCTGCCTCATTTTTTTGGGGTAGTGTCTATGCAGAAAGAATAAAGGTTGTGGTCCGCTTATGTATTTATTTATTTTGTCTTTGACATTAGTCATCGCTTTTTGTGGACCGTCGTTACTTCCTGCACTAAATACTAAATGAATTAAACATTTATAGAAATCTTAGGACTGGATAGTTATTCCCATTTTCTTAAATCCATGTTCCCTGAACTATTAAAATAAGTTCATAAAAATTCATAAGGCAGTTTTATTAACTGGAAAAAGTTCAAGAAAAGACACAATAATGTTTAAAGAAAAAAATTCTGATTTGGAGTAGTAGCTGTGTGATCTTATAAGAAAGTCTTCCTTTGTAGAAGGTTTACCTTACAGAAAACTATAAAGTGGCATCTCCAAAATTTTGCAGAGTCACACCACTTTTTTCTCCTGCCTGATTTAAAAATATGTGATAAAGTAAGAGAATTGGAAAAAAACTCTCTTCCCATACCCTGTCTGGCTAATTCAGACCAACTGGGAAAAATCACATGATGGACAACACATCAAAAATTCAGGCTAAAAAACTGCCAAATCTATGAATAGCAGATATGGGAACCAGCCCAAGGCTTGTGTGTAGAAGGGTGACAGATAAAAATAGTGCCCTAAATTTTTCAAAGGTGATTTGAAACCTCCCAAGTATAGATGAACTTGCTACTGAAAATAAGATGAGAAGGGCAAAGTTGAAATTGTGACCCCTTTCAGAGGTCTATAGACTTGAACTAATGTTCAAGAAAGAAGGGCTGCTTTTCCCCACCTCATCAGCAAGCCGCACACAGGCACAGAGCATTTCTTTTTCTTTGACGAATTCATAATATATTTATCCTTCTCCTTTGCTCCTTTCAAAAAAAGGAAGGCAGCAGCTCAGGATCCTGAGTTTTCAAAGCATCCCATTTTAGGTTCCCTCCTGTTGATGAAAGCAATGTCTAGAAGACAGGAAGTAGGCTCAGTGTTAGAATAATAGAATGAAAAAATTCTTACATGATAAAACATTTCTTTTTTGCTGGGCATTCTTCATTGTGCTGCTGTACCCACACTGTGCCTGAGACCAGTGGCGGTGTGGCTTGCAGCTGCTTAAATAGAAAAGTTTTCAACACTTGTTGTTCCCCACATCAACAAGGTACAAAGATAAAGTCTACACCACTTTTTATTATTTTATGTTTTGAAAAGGGAAGAAAGAGTGCACTGCAGGAGGAAGTGCTGTTGTTTGTCAATGTCCATTTCTAAAGTTCCTTGCGTCTCTTCCATGGCTTGCTGTTGATTAAAATATCTTTACATGTCTCCAAGGCTCTCTTAGCTGGATGGGGAGAGTTGGGTGACAGTGTAGAACACCATTAGTGAGATTTCTTTTGGTGACAGACAC
Organism: Avahi laniger; assembly: GCA_963575035.1. Classification (NCBI taxonomy): domain Eukaryota; kingdom Metazoa; phylum Chordata; class Mammalia; order Primates; family Indriidae; genus Avahi; species Avahi laniger. Next base: position 34,846 of record CAUYSK010081475.1, read on the forward strand.
ATGTAAATGTATCCATCTAATTCTCTCCTCTCAGGTCTCTGTCTGCAGATGGATGTTAATAATTAGCAGTTGCATCTCCTCCCTCTTTATCAAATTGGATTCTCCATAAATTCATCATTTCGTTTTTATTTTCTCAAAGTAGCAGCAGCCCTGTCAGCCTCCCTTTGTTCTTGTGTTTATAAATAATTTATAACACAGAAATATCTCTTCTTAGTCTTAAAACATAAACTAATGGAATAACACAATATATTGGCCCAAACTATAATATCTTCTACTTGGGGAGGAAGAAAGCGTTGGGGTGGGGAAGTGTATAGCTTCATTCCTAACAAAGGGAAACCGAAGATGGCATGGAAAAAAAATCACATTTATCCACCTAAATGTAGTTTTTTGGTTTTAATTCCGATCTTTTCTTCCAGATTCTAGTAAGGTAAGGGAGTTCTAGACAGTACAAGCAAATTCTTTTGTGATTTCTTTTCTAAATAGTATACCTTGCTTGAATTCCGAAATACACAGTGCATTTCATTAAGCTTTACAGAAAGAAGACTATTATTCAATTAAAACATCCACAGATGCTAAAAATTTACCATGGTACATTTATTCAACAACTGTATGCTCATAACCCATGCACAATCTTTAAATACCAAATTACAGGGATTTGGTCCAAATTAGCAATAAAATACAATGTGTTTGCCCTCTACTGGGTAGTAATGACTATAGTTTTCCTTGCATACCCAGTGGCCTTGTAGGCAGCTTCATAATGGTTTTATTTAGTCACTATCACAGCGTTATAAACAAATATGGTTAAGATTTGTGCTAATTAAGGTAAGTAGAACAATGTTGAATCAGTTTTTCTAAGCTAAGATCTTCCGTGGAGGTGGTTTTAAAATCTTTCTTATATTGCTCTAGGCTTGCACATCACATCACAGGAGATAGCTTATAAGTCATCATTTGATATCCTGGAAATATATTCAGGTTGTAGATAAATAACCCGCCTAACAATGCTAATGCAGAATGTCTGGCATGTAATTTAGATAGGAATCTGAACACCTCCTTACATCAGCTGTTAAGATTTTGCACTGAAGCAGAAATAACGTCTTATCTTCCATCTGGAAATGGGACACAGAATGGTGACACAAGTTATTTACAGAGTTACTGCAAAACAAGAACACTAACAGAGTAACTACAAAGCAACTCCCTGGATTACTGCCGCAATATAATGCCAGATAAATAATCACACCAGGGTAAATAAATTGGGAGATGCCTTACTTTATAGAGCATAAATGTAACTCACATTCCTGTTGGGTGGAGCTTTCCTTCGCATGTTGATGTCTGAAGCATCTTTCCAAGTCCCAGCTGACCCTGCAGAGCTATAACGTGTGCATAGAGCACTTACACCATTTTTACCTCTCAGGAAGTTGGGAGAGGAAGCTACATCCACTGCCAGGGATGGAGCCTCCTTACAGTCCAGAAAGACAAACATACCTTTAGATTTAAACTAATTGAATGAAGAGATTGGGTTAGACTGGAGAGGAATTTGGCTGGTATTCCAGGTCAGGTCCTCTCTCACGGTCCCAATTGTCTTGCTCTTGGCAAATGATTTATTTTTCTCTTAAAAATGGTGTGGGATTAATATCCTGACTTGGGTCTTTGGAATGTTTTCTCCCCAGAAACAGCAGCCAGCATTATTGGTTGGAGTGATTCAGGCATGAAGCATTAGGGTGTTTATTTCTCTCTCTTTCTTTCCTCTTTTTTTGTCTCACTACTGGGGGACAAAATAATTACCCACTTGTACCACAGCCTAACAATTAAGAAGAAATGAAATCCTTTCTTGGCTTAAAAACATTTCTGCATAAGCACTGTGGCTCCTGCCCCTCCCGCTGCCCCACCCACAGGACCCTTCCCGGCTCTGCCCCTGCCTCCCCGGTCCTTCCTGGGCAGGGATATAGCAGCAGTCTCAGAGAAAAGCATTTTTTATTCAAAGCACAGAATGTGAAGTGGCCTGGTGTCTACTTTTGTTGTTGTTGTTCCTTTGGAAATTGACATACGTAACTTGACAGAGTGTGTGCGGGGGCGCGTGGGGAGAGGTGAGAAGGATGAGAACGCCGCCCACTTCGCGTAAGACTTCACACGGGGAAATCACGGCGTCGGCTTCGAAAGAGGAGAATCTGCTGCCCTTGAGAGGACTGAAGGGAGGAACCAGAAAATCCCGCAGAACTTAGTTAATAGATAATATTCAGTTTCATCATGGTCTGGTGGGGTTAAGAGGATCTTATAAAATTCTGGAATTTTCTTAACTGCCTACTGTGTCATAACACGTAAGGCAGAGAATCTGATTCTCCATTCAGGTCCTTGCCATCTTGCTAATTCTGTGCTCAGTTAAATGGCTGAAGATATTTTGGTTTGCAAGGCAATTCTTGTTCCCAGCTGCTATAAACTGCTATTATTAATTACCTCCTTTGGCCTAACATTATGCCTTTATAACACACAAATTGCCAGGTTTTCTTCGATTTTTGGAAGGCTGTGCCATGCACAAAGGCATTAAGCTTAAAACAATAGGGGCTGCTTATTTGATAGGAGAAGATGTCAGGTGGAGACAGGCACACTTGGCTAGAACTGACTTGAAGCTCGTCACAAGGAAATAAGGGGTGAGGTGATCACAGCACAGCATTAACGGCGCGTGAGAGACACACAATTCTACATGGCGGCTTCCATCATGCATTTCCATGGAGGAAGGGGGGAAACGGGCTCTGAGTAAATGATGGGTGAATACAGAATCAATTGTCGTGTATGACAAGACACTTTCTTTCTTTGTTTAATATATAAATCAGGAGCACTTATGAATTGATATTAATTAAAATAATGTATTTGCTTTCTTTCAACAGTAATGTCAGCCTTGTTAAAAAACGGAACGCTAAATCTTCATTAGACTTTCAATATTAAAAATCTTGCATGAAATATGAATTAACATTTAACTTGTTGCTAGTTAGATTAAAGGGGAGAGAATGCAGTAGGCGTTTAGCACTGTGGACAAAAGTGGAAGTGGCTTTCCCAAGCCTGGGAATATATTGGTGTCCAGAGACTGCCTGGATCAGGGAGTCACCGTCATTATCTTCTAACAGCAGTGACTGCATCCCGCGTGGAATTATGGAATGCTATCGCATCCACAGAATCAAATTCCTATCAAAAGGTGAATGCATGGTGAATAAGCAAATCAACAAAATGCCCAAATGTGAAAATTTAGCTTACAGAGATCCTTAGAGTTCTGTTAATATATATTTGGGAATAAGAACAAAACATTCTTTGTTTTAGAAGAAAGCCGGTACATATTGCACTGTTCCACAGTCTTTTCCACACATGGAAAAATTATGAAAACTCAAAGTGTTCTTGTTACTTGGCTATGTTAAATTTTTGGAAGTCAGTGACTCCTTGCAGGGGAACCACTGGATAAAATGCTTTTGTTCATTCTCTTCAGACAGATGGATATTTGATGTCTTCTGATCTTGTTGCACTGGTGGCCTGAAATTAGAACAGATATAATTGGAATGACCAGGCTGAGACTTCATATTGCATCCAAAACTGCATTAGAAAACTCCAATGGGCTTACTGGCAATGTGTTGTCTTAGGTGAAAGCCACTCATAAATGCACTTGCTTATAAAGTACACCATTGATCTTATAATTACATTCCACCTGGATTTATATGTTTGGAAAATGCGATTGAATTTTAGACCTCTTTCCTGGGGTGGTGTGTACATGCACAGCAAGACCACAAGGTGGTGGTATGGTGTCGCCATATTTCTTTTAAGAACAACAAGAAAAGGGGGTTTGTTTAATGAGCTTGCACTCACAAGCCTGCTCATCTAGTGAACTGTGACTTTTCAAATACCAACCTATTAATGTCAAAGGCAATACTGAAGGGAACAGTTCTGTTTGATTTAAAAAATACAGACAATGTGAAGTCCACTATGGCCTAGTATCTATCACCTATGGGGCTCCATTCATGCCTAATGCTTTATTCAAGCTAAGACCTAGTTTTTATATATCAGATTAATACATATCTACAGCTTTGCACCTTTCTAGTTTGATTTTTTTATCATCAGGGCTCACCGGGGCCATTTTCATTCCCTTACTATAGCATCTGCAAGCAGGTGGATTAGAGATAACTCTCATTGTGCTTTGTTTTTCTCCCGACACTGTCATTAATCATTCCTTAAGCCACACTTCAACTTCTAGTAATCAGGACTGGCTGCTCCTGAGCTGCACGAGAATTGCCTCTCGCAGTGTAATATGGAATTGGAAGCGAACGACTGAGGCCAGACGCCTCTTCTGCATTCCCCATCTATCTCATCATTTAGGTATTTATCCATCTCGGGCTTGTACAGAGAGCACCTCTCTCCTTCCCATGAGGGCGCAGATTGCAACAGAGGATCAGATTTGTTACCCAGGCTTTGGGCTTTGATTGTCCTCTTATAAGTTCAGGATTAAAGTGAAATTTCCCACAGGGCTATGCAGGATTTGCTAGCATTTAACTGTTTAACCTGGCTGTTTGTGAATGAGAATCCTGTGGTCAACTATTCCGTAGAGAATATTATGGTAAGCCGAGCCTGAATGGTACACATTCCGGGTGTTCCTGTAAAGATGGGGCAGTTGATTCCAATTAACTTCATATCTGATATCGGTTGTTTTCATGTACACAGAGAGCAGTGACACTAAGGTAAAAAGTTAAAGCATTCCCTTTTATGAAATATGGATGTCGGTTTTAAATGAATGCAAATCTGCTCCCTCAAAATTACGATTTCCACTTATGCTTTTTACGCTAATTGGAGAACTAATCAGTCTTGCATTGGGTTGTTTTCTATTTCATGTAGTTGTTTTATGTTCTCTGATTTGTTTATCAATTCTAATCTAATGATGATTTGATTCTTTATTCAACACACCTTTGAATATTACCAAAACAGAAACAGAGTTATGAATTTATTTACATTTACTATATTCACAATGATAAATATGTACTTGGAATGTCTTAGGTTATATGCAGAACCTAAGCAGATACAATTTCCTAATTCTTTGTTATTTCTGAAGAGGAAGAGTCTTCTAATGTGTTCTTTATTGCCAAAAACAAAACAATTAGAAATTGGGGAAAGGAGTATTCAAAAATCAAGTCCATATTATCTGGTTTTCTGTTTGTTTGTTTAGGTTTGAATTTACTTAAGGGAAGGATTTGAAAGAAGTCAAATCATTCTTTGACCTAGTGTTGACAAGATTGTATGCCTAGCTACTGAAGTTATTCTGTTTAATGTAAATATGTTTTAAAAATTTCTAAATAGGCAGTATTCTTTATGTGCTTCATCAAAAGAAATAGAACAATGAGACAACAGAAATATGGAATTTAGCAAACCATTTTAATCTTACGGTGAAACTCGTCGTTTGCAAGAGATCTGACCAAATAATTAAACATTTCTTCCATAAATCCTCCATTACCTTTTCTAACTATAATTTGTGATGCAAAAAAAGTAACACACACACTTAAACAGAAATAACTTAAAAAAAAAAAACCCATACTGAAAAAAAATGCTTGTCACAAATATTGAAACATTTAAAAAACAGTTTCCAGCATCTTACTGGAAATTCTTTTGTAATGGCTAGTGTAGGTGGCAAATCGATCATTTTGAAGGGAGGCAAGGAATGGGAAGTGGGGACACTACAGTGGTCTGTAGACGAATTTATTTGTTTTGCTGCATTAAAGTCAGATACTCTCTTATTAGGGAGCAGCTTTCAAAGCAATCGTGTTGGACACTGACCTTAAGCCTGGTAGGAGCTTTGCTTGGGGTTATAAAACAAGAGCACGGCAGGGTTGGTACTAAATATCTGAAACCCCATTTACTATATCCCATAGAATTAAGGAGGCAACTGAATTAGGGGAATGTGGGGGAAACCTCCCCCATGTGAAATGCAAGAGGAATCTCCAGATTCACATGAGTAATTTTCAGCTGTGTATTATGCTCCTGAAGTAACCTCTTCATTCCCATTGTTTTAGTGTGAAATCATTTCCTCGGGAGATAATTAGAGTTGCTCCATTTATTACATTAAATGATTAGCATGCACTTGAAATGATGCAGTGTATTTTCCTTTATTGCTGATGACTCTTAAATATGGGCCTCCACTCTTAATGGATAAATTAAGGTTGTCTTGGCTCTTTGTAGCCGACTGTGTAGCCAAACAAGAGAGACTTTCTTTTCCAAACATAGGCCAGGTGTGTTGTGGCCGAGGTCTAGGTCTGAAGAGATTCTATTCATATAGATGTCCCACCTGGTTCAACAAAGAGCTCGATAACACTGCTTAAAGGGTTTCTCTCCCAACCCCCTTAATAAAAATGCTTTTAATGACAGTACTTTATCTGGCATTACTCATCCTATGTGCGGAGTAAGTCAGTTTAACATAAAGTGACCCAAGATCACATTTCAAAAAAGGGCCTCACTGGAAAGGCATGCGCATTATCTGAGTAAGCAATATGCCCTACAAAGCCATGGAAAAATGATATTTTAAGAATTACCAAATATAGATTTCATTTGGATGCAAGCGCTTCTTGCTCTCTTTGAACTAGCCTGGTTGTGTAACTGACAGAGTCATCTAAAATCCACTGGAAAGTTGGGATCAAGCAGGCACTGCATGTTAAACAGGCACCATTGCATACGTAATTAGAGAAACGGAAAATAAACTAGGCTCATCTTGTAGTTAGTTTATATATTCAGATTTCCACAAAATGATAATAAATGGAATAATTTAAGCGTAATGTTTGTTGGAAAAATTTAAACCGGTATTTAGCTACAAGATGTAAACATGCACAGACGTAGACTAACCACGTTGAGCATTTACCGGTTTCACATTTGTCCACTCTGTCTAAATATGTGTTGATCTTTAATAAATTTTATTATGAAGAGACAGAATCCTACATAAAAATAAGTTCCAATAATATAATAAAAACATTTCTTGCAAACTTCAAATGGTTTTATATATTTTGAAGATGAGGAATCATTTTTTTCTGCCACCTAGATATGACGATTCAAAACTCTCTGTCATTATGCTTTTATTGATTTGTTTGCGTATTTTTTGTGTTCTCATAGCATCGTTATTTTCAAGAAAACACAGTGAGATGCTGCAGGAAGTTTTACGGTTCACGGCAACAACTGAAGAATGAAAAAGGAAAAGTAGAACAGGAGACCGGGGGATGGGGGTCAAGTCAAGCCTGGGCACTTCTACATTGTGGCCACAGATCCTTTCTTGCATGGGGTGAGGGTGTTTAGATTCCCAACTCTGATTTCTCAGGTATGGTGATTAGAAGAGTAAGTTGCCAGAAATCAAGTATTTCTTTAGCAACTGAGAAGAAGAATTTAATACTTCTCTCATATAATGCATTTACTGCTTCTCTCTTATAATTCATATCCCCGGAATGTTCACATAAACTCTCTGTAAATAGTAGCTAGTATTTTACCACCACAGAGCCAAATAAAAAGCACCCATGGAAAAGTTCTTTGTATCAGAACTATGGTCTTCAAAAGAGAGGCTTGTCAATACTTGGTTGGAGGCAACTTTATGTTTCAGATCAAAAATATTAGAACAACAACAATAACACGAATAAAAGACTTTTTTCTGTTGTGCTTTGTTTTCGTGGGTGGAGGGAACTTCTCTCTGTGCAAACAATCTGAGCAACGGTGCAGAATTTATTTGTAAAAGTTATTTAAGATGTAAGAAATTAGAAATGATAATGCTTGGGTTAAATATCTAAACTTTAAACAATTTTTAAATTTTCCTACTCACTCAAACAGGAAAAAACTTTCTTCGTATAATCTTTTACGTGACAGCAAAACGCTCCTGGGTTCTGGTGGAGGCACTTTGGGAAGACCCACTGTGTAATAACATTCTCTCAGTTACGTCCCACGTTGTTCTCCTATGCACGTGTACTCAGAGGAGACACACCATTGCAGGAAAGAAGGGAGGATTCTAGATCGTCTAGCCATTTTTATATAAAAAGTGACTGAGGTCCACAGACATGAAGGCATTTGTCCGGACACACGCGGTGGTGGTGTCAGGACTTCTGCCCAGGCCCCTACTCCCTCCTACCTCGTGGTAATACAGACTACGGCAGAGCAATACCCGAAATGCCTCCCGCAGCCTCCAGCCTCAGGTTGGAAATGTTATTTACAAATGGGAAATTGGGAGCATTCCGGTATGATTAAGTATGATCCTTATGCCACCAAATATGATTTTAATTCTATGCAACACAGATTTTATTTAAATTACTTTAAGTGGATAATGGTCAAATTGTATTACCCTTTAGCTAACCGTACCAGAGGATCTTTCGGAGATGGCAAATTCAATTAATATAAAGGCGTTGGCAGTCTATTTATAGTAAATCTATCTTTAATTTCTTTAAGAACTTCTGAGAGCACTGTCAATGCATGGCGTTCAGAATTGGAGGAGACGTATTATCCTAAAAGAGTGCTGTAATGTTGTTTAGCTTTGACAGGGGAATGGTCAGGGAAAGGATGCTTGAAAGTCTTCATCAGCGTCCATACAGGAGAAATGATCCAGTCGCAAATGATGGAGATGGAGGGTAGGTTTAAATTGTACTTCTTTTCACAACTTTGTGAATTTCTTTTTAGCGTATGTCTCCTTTTCAAAGGATGAAGTTATAACAGTACTAATACTGGTGGCATGTAAGGTTATAAAGGCTGAACACCATCCCTCTCAAACATTTATTCCATTTAAACAAAAATACCTAATAGAGAGCATTTCCATTATTCACAAGAAATCACAAAATATAATTGTTTCTAGCACTCCTTTTGTAGTAGCTTATTTAAATACTTGGGCTGCAATTCAGGTTTCTACTTTGTTCAGACTTTACAGAAATACTTTATTCAATTGATCACACATTTTATTCTTTATTATATTCTAAATCACCTTTGATTTCTTACAACACTGGAAATAAAAATCACGTTTGCAGTCACGTAAAACACAAAATTCCTCTTCATACATTTACTTTTTGTAAAAGCAAAACCAAACAAAACCAAAGAAGTAATAAATGCAAAAGCAAAAGAAAAAAATACTTCCCCACTAATAAATTAACAAAAATTCTAATATATTATGTTAAAGGACAACTATATTCTGTGGATTATTTTATATTTTAGAAATTTGATATTTTGTGCAAATGGAATTTTCTTTAGGTGGAAATTTTGTTTCTTCCAGCAGCCTATTGTGATATTAGACACTTACAAAGACAACCAGAGACTTCAGTTGATGCTTTTAGTGATTGAATCAAATTAAACACAACCCCACCCAAAAAAGCAAATCTCATAAATAAACACGAATTCACAAAAACTGGCTGAATTCTTAACTTCTATTTTATAAGCTTGCATTTTAGGCAGTGTCTTAAGTTAAAGGAAGAATGACTGTAGCCCTTGTAGTTGACAAACTTCTCTTTATTAAAACTTTATCCTGGAATTTATAGTCTAGAAAAAGCTTTATAGAACGTTTAGAGCACTTTTAGAGACAGAAGGGAAACAAAACTAAAAAAAAGATGGTAACATAACATACGTTATGTTTATTTCAAAAGTGCTTTTAATTTTGCCTTTACACAAATAAGAAAAAGTCTGCTAAAACTAATCCACAGAAAAAGGGCAATTCAATTACTACAAAAAGATGACATAATCTGCCAAAGTGAAAGGAATTCAAACTCCAGGGCTGGTACCTTTTGCTTTTTTATCTGAGTCCCTTCCAGGTGAAAATGGAGCACCTATTGTGGAATATGGGATATTTGACTTTATTATGATAATGCTGCAGCCCCTAAAGGAAAGATTCATGGAAACACACCAGTGTGTGCCTTGATATAATAGAAGTAAAAGACTCCACAGTTACAATACATAATTTAGCTATGCAAATACGGTCTTAGGTGTGCAGTGATTTATCCATTTGCTATGGCTTGAAATTCTTTGAGAGGATTTTTAAAGACTTTATTGTCTAAAAATGAATATTTATAATGCTTTAGTGATAGTAGTTACTTACCGGCTAGGCAGTGATGTTGGGGACCAATAAAGAATGAAATGAAAAAACATATTTAGAAAAACTTCTAAGTGGGTTTTGGATGGATTCTGTGAAGACATGTACCAAATTACTTGAATTGATATAACTCTTTTTAAAATGTGATACCCATATTTATATCTGTCATATATGTATATATGCACATATATAAAATCTATAAAACTATTGAGTCTTATTCAAATATTCTTAATGCTAATTAAGGTATTTATTGTTCATTTCTTCATTTCCAGGAAAATCTAAGATATTTCTTTTAAGATCATGTAAAACTGTTTTTTATATATTGAAACAGAAATTTCAAAATTCATTAAGAACAAAGCTCTGGCATATTAATCTGTCTGCCAGTTCTCAGCCTAGTGTGAATTCATCTGCTTGTAAGTCTTGAAAGTAGATATCAAAATAGAAATATTCAGTAATGATTTCAGTAGCATTAACAGATTCACCTTTTATTGAAAATGCAATGCATGATAATCTTGAGGTATTTGCAATCTGAATAAACTGATCAGTAAATTAGAAAAGCAGTTTTCTCTCTCACATTTTATCCTAAATCTGTATGTAGGAGCATTATTACTTGCAAAATTTCAAAGGTTATTTGATTTATATGCACTTGAAAGACATATTCCCCTTGAAACAACGAGGACAAAATGTCCAAAGACATGGTAAATATATAGTTTCCTAATTGCAAAGCCAAAATAGACGACACACAGCCTTGCAAAATCTAAGACATCTGCTTTGTTTGAGGCAAGAAGAAAGACATCTGGGGGCCTGAATGTTTCCTTGTGACCTGCTCCAGTGTGAGTAACCTTGTAGTTAACTAGGCATTTAGTCAGGTCCCAGAAAGATCATTGCCTGGACTCTGCCTCAGAGGCTGATGGGGACCACGGCCAGAGCTGAAATGTCATACCCAAAAGATCACTGAAGCCAGGCAGTCGGGGTAGAAGTGTCGTAACGGGGGCAGTGTAATAACAGCCGTCAACCATTTATCTCTCTAGCAATCACAAACCCACACACATGAAATAATCGATGGAGCAGAAAAAAATTTAAAACCTAAAAATAAAAATGTCAGCACCAAATCTTCTTGAATCATTTTTTTCCACACACTAATTTGTAATTTTATTATTATTTTCAAATATCCTTAAATGCTGGGGTTTTTCCATCAGACAGGAAACCTTTGGTGACTTCACATGGTATTGGTAGAATAAATTCACATTTAAAAAATTTCAATTATGGGATTCTGCAATTACATTTGACATTGACTTCTCTAACTGCGAAGAAGCCACAGTAAAGTAGCCCTTCTGCTGTTCGGTTGTATTCCTGGATAATGTTATGTGTGTTCGGTCTAGCACAGAACGGTTTATTTGTTCGGAGCTGCCTCCTTGATGTTTGGGTTTATTTGCTTGTTCATCGGCCAAAGTGAGCCCCCTTCTCCTGGGGTTCCTGTCCCCCGTGTGACTTTGTAACAGAGTCCAGATGCAGTGTGAGGGCTTGTGCTGTTTGACAAACAAAACCAAACCCCAAACTGCTTGTGAGTTGTTGATAAATCTTGCCATTGGAATTATACTTGTCTAAGTGGCAGAGATACAAGATTCACTTCTTATTCAGTATCTGAATGTGCGGAAGGCAAATTTAATTGCTCCCCATAGGCAGGGATTTGGCAGAGAGAATGCAGTGCGTTTTAATCGGTCTGTCTAGCTATATTTTAAAGCACCCCTGGCCACCATGCCTGCGTACTCGCGTTGGCATTAATAGAACAAAAATGTGTATTGGACTTGAAGGGTGTTTTGATGGTAGGTAAACACATTTATTTTTCACCCGATTCTGTTTTCTGTACTTTCTCTGCCAAAAATGCAGCTGAGAGGGTGGTGCTTGTATCAGGGGAATTAAAAACTGAGGGTTTCTTTCACTGCATCACCTTTAGAAAGGGAATACAAGGTTAATTGAATTAAATGATAAAATGCTCAGTGGTGGAGTTTAGAAAACAGACCAAAGAGCAAAGAAGAGAGATTTTTGTACTTAAAAAGCAAAGCAGCTGCAAGTAAACCAAAGAAACAAATGCTTTATTTTAAAAATATTCGATTTCCTTGATGAAAAAAATGGATTCTCTTTATATGTTTACAAAAAAATCACTCTTTACATATATATAAAAAAAAACCTAACATAACACGTGGCTGATTCTCAATGTAGAGAAAAATAGTATAAGTAGCTGAACTACAAAATTTTGTAGGCACCATGATATTGAAATTCAATGTTGATTTATGAACAAAATCAAGAATAGTTAAATCAGAAAACTTTTTGTACTCCTTTAGTGTAGCACTTTTTCCTGATCACTCTCATATAGCATAGAAAGAGCTCTTTCACTGTAAAAACGTCTGATATTTAAATATCTTACTTTTGACATCTCTCCCATTGTAAACTGTTTCTACTTTTTTTCCCCCCAAATATCATCTCACAGTAGAATGCTGCATTTTACCTTGAAAGCTCCTTCTCATGCTTGTCTCATTTTGAAATAATGTGAGCTTTCGGCGGAAGCAAACTGAGTTAGAATATAGGTCCTTCCCCTTCCTCGTTACAGACCTTTAGGCACGCTTGGCTGCCCTGTACCCAGTGACTGGTGGCAATGACCACACCTGTCCCACTTTGCCACTTGCCTCCCAGGAAACACAATCAGGTCGTCTGGCTCACAGGCAAAGCTCTTTTCTTTTTCCCTGAAATGACATAGCATCCGTTGGTTTGCATCAAGTTTTAAAAATGTCAGTAGTATGTAACAGTGGTAAACAAAGTTTTCTACTTTGTCAAGAAATTAACAATGTACCAAAATAAAAATAAGTACTAACAGTCTGCTGTGTGATGAGATGCTGGGAGCGAGTGCAATTGAGGCTGCCGTCTTGACAGTTGAGAGAGCAGACTCCTCAGGAGGGGGGAAAAAAAGAGAATTTTTTTTTGTAAATTTAAAGAATTTCTCCCAATTATGTTTCCGTAAAGATACTTTTCTAATGTTTAAGAGTGGTATCCTCTGTTACCACATTCATTATAGCGAAATGTAAGAATGCATGAGTGGTGGGTGTTTTGTTGTGACATCTGAACTATTTGTAAATATTGTTCACAGCTTTCTTAGCATATTTTAGCGAGGCAACATTTCAGCAAAGTATAATTTATTGCACATGATATAGATGGTGAGCTTCCCAACCCATTTGCTGAAGATGCGTTTGCACAAAAGAAAACTGACACTAGATGTATTAGATCAAAGTGGAAAATTTCAGTCTATGGGCCTGGAGCCCTGTGGTGGTTGCTCTCTGCCTTTATTAAACCATCAGCGAGGCCAAGAGACTGGCTTTACTTGATGTCAGGGTCCCAAATAATGCAAGTGCTAACATTGTTAGGGGGCAGAGCATAATGTTTTCTCTATTAATGTGCCATGTATGCATGCATTATGTATTTACGTATATATGTATGTATGTATTTTTGTCCAAGCAAGTTCCTTTGGTTGTGGCATGCAACCCCAATTCCACTTTTTGCATGGTATTTTCTTTTTTTATTTTCCACATGAAAAAAAATATATACGGCCTTCTCATCTGATGGCTCATTTGGCTTTGTCTTACTCTTTTAAATTTTCCTCAAAGGGTCTTAGAGAAAGTGTTAAGGTAGTTTATTTTCCTCTCTCTTCCCTGCCTGCTTTAAGTGACAATGAAAACAAATTTTACTTTAGGTAGGTGGTTTTTTTTAAGCTGTCATTTTGGAAGAAAAAAGGGTTGGAACTATTTTGAAAAGGTGTTTTGTTTTCAGAATACAAGTTAACAGCGAATTATTTGGACAGTAAAGCCTGTTTGTTTTCCACAAGGAAGGCTTGGCAAACTCGATTTCCCTCCCCTCCTGTTCTCCTTCTCCTCCTCCTCTTCCTTTTCTAGTGTCTCCTCGCTGTGCTGTGAGGGGTTAGGTCACCTTCACATGAAAGCCACAGTGATTGAGTGCCTACTGTGTTGGAGACACTGTAGCAGTAACTTCACAGTAGCTCTAGGAGGTAAATGGGATTTAGCCCCATTTTACGGAGGGGGAGACAGAGCCTTGCAGAGGCAAAACAGCTTGTCTGAGGGCACACAACCAGTGAGAGCCATGCTAGGATTTCAGTGCAGGGTTGTCTGGCTTCAAAGCCAAGGCCCTTTTCCCTCTTCCACAATGTCTTTAAAACAAAGGTAAGTTACAGAGGAGCAATTATCAACTATGGCAGCAAATCAGAATCACGCCCTGTGGAACTTTAAGAAAAATTCGAATGCTTGATTTTTACTCCTGAAAATGTAATTTAGTAGATTTAGGGTGGGAAACTGGCATCAGTAGTTTTTAAAACACCACAGGTGATCCATTGCCCAGTATTAAGAGCCATAGGCATAGGGTGTCCTCCCCTCCCCTAGTTGAGTAATGAGCCATTTATGAAGCTAGAAGATACTTGTATTAAGCTGGCACCAATACAGGACTTTTTGGTCTTTAATGTAGTTGATATGCTGTTCCATCTAAGTTTCCATTTGTAATTTTTTTTTCCATTTATTTTTCTGGGATTACAAATCCAGAATGGCCACTGATAAATGTTGTTAGAATTGTTTTCAGAGGCATTTTATCGTTGAAGAGAACAACTACCACAAGCAAAATGGCGCCTGTGGGCTGAGGGCATACACCACGTCACCTATTACAGAAGTAACTTTGCAGTGTTTTCAGCTGAGTGTATTTGGGCATTATTCTAGTAGTTCTGAGAGTCCACACCTGGTTGTCAATGGCATCACTATCAGTCTCCGGAGAAAGAGGCGAGAAAGCCTTATTTGCCTACTAACACAAAATTTGCTATTCAGTTTATTAATTTCATATAATATGAAAATGAAGAGCAACTAGAACCCCTTTTAACTGTCTGGAAGTCTTGTGTATTGCTTAAACTATGAATTACTAAACCATATGCAGTTTGAATAGCACTCTTTATACCCTGTTTAGACCTGCTTCTGGGCATTGAACAATCATAAATGTACTTCTATAATGAATTTTCTGAATATGGCCTAAAATACTTCTTTTCTACAATCTTCCAGGTAATGGTTTGTGCCCATAAATTGACTATAGTGTAGAAACTAGTAGAATATAAAAATGTTTGGCTTATAGCTTACTAAAACTGGAAAAATGACACATATTGCTGATTTCATTTACCTTAGTGCACCTCCCAAGTCTCAAAGATCTGTTTGCGGGCGTTTTGCCATCAATGAATATAACTGATCTCACGAGGATTACCCAAACAGCAACTCAGAAAAGCATCTTTAGAGAAATCTGATCTTAACCTCAAAGTCTATTTACCAAAGAATATTGAAATTAAATTAAAATGGAAGGATTTTTAAGAAATCAATAGCTCAGTGGTGCCATTCATAATCTTATACAGGTATTTGCTGTCTTATAAAATAAAATTTGCTATTTTATAAAATATTCCTGGTATTTTTAAACAACATGCCTGTGCATAACCTATACATGTATCTTAGTTAAAAACATCATTCAATGAGTTTTTACAATGAAAATGTTCCATCATATTCTTTCTCTCTTTTAGCTGGCACCTCACCCCCAACCTCCCCAGAAACAAAGGCGTAAATGCTGAAGCAGCTGAGGCACATCTATCTCTGTAACAGAGAAATGAGTGATTTTGCATGACTGTCCTTAATGGTACCAGCATGGATCTCTGCCTGGCTGAACCCAGCAAAGACTCAGTGATTCACGGATGACTTCCAAACATTCTCTCCTGCTTTCTAAGTGAAAGCATACATTGAAAAAGACCCTCAGTTTATATATAAAGTATAAGCAGCAAAGGTGTGCTGTCTTAATTTTCAGTCTAACCCTCAAGACATCCTCCATGGCATCAGTATTAAAGCAGAAACCCAAACTACATTTTCCTATTCAATAATAAGCTATGGAAGTTGCATGGGGTCGAGTCTCTAGGAAATCCCCTCTTTCTTTGAAAAAATGTCATTGGTAAGATAGGAGATTGGCACCACAATGAGCAAAATATAGTGCGGGCTGATACGCATTGTCAGGTAGAATTTGGTTTGAGACACTGACTTTTGTCTGCCTGGTGTCTCCGTTCCAAAGAAGATGGAAGATGCAAAATTGCAAGTTTCCAATCTCTGGTTAATGTGGTCTATACAACTGAATAATGTATAAGGAGATGTTCCTTTGATAATGTCACAATTATTCATTGTACAGCCATAAACTCAAATATTCACATTAACAGCTAGGTATTATTTTTCTTCTCTGAAATTAAGTGAGCGGCATCAGTGGTCATAAATGAGAGCATTCATCAAAGGCGGAGCCATGGCAGAGGATTAAGTGAATGCTGATGAAGTGTCCAGATTCCCATAACTTGGAATGGAGCTGCATTCAGCATTCCTTTATTATCCATCTGCCACATAACAAAAAGTCTCCTATATTTAATGCAGGTTTGCCCTGGGCCACGTAATAGGATTAGGAATAATTTCTACAAATTTACAAAAACAAATCACATGGGAAGGCTTAGAATTTGCTAATAATTTCTCCATAGCTGGGAGATCAAAGGGATGTAAGAGTCCCTAGCCAGGCGCTAGTTTGACCCTGGCCAGGCTTTTCTAATGAAAGGGTTAATCTTCTCTGAGGTGACCATAGAGGAGCAAATAGTGTGACCAAAGGCAGATTCAGGCCCCCAAAAAACAAGGAAGAAAATAGTCTGAAAAGTACAACAGCAAGAAAACATTTACAGAATCACACTACATTTTCTGGTTTAGAAAAAATAAAACTGCAGAACCTCATTGAAAGGGGCAAGACAAAGGACGAGAGCTGGCTGAGAAACAAACCCAGGAAAGATCAAAACCCCTCACTGTTGCCTTGAGGAATAAAGGAAATTAGGCTACTTGCTTCTCCTTTTAAAGGTTTCCCCGTTGTGGCCAGGTAAGGGCGACCTTCCATCTCTTAGCCCACTCTCACTGTTCCTGTTGGACTCCAAGGAGGAGCAGCTCACCTGGCAAGGATCTGCTAGCGTGCTGTACAGCTGTGCCATTTTAGATGCACCTCTTTGTAGATAGGCAGATTGGGATAGAAAATCATGAATTCTTACATGGACTTTCCCCATTCTTAAAGGGAAATGATGGTGAACAAAGGCATATTAAAAATTATGAGGGCAGCTAAGGCTAATGGCATTGCTTCAATGTCTTCCGAGTACTTTATTACTAATTCAGAGAAGTGGCAACCTGTAGACCAAATCTCCTGCCCTGCCTTTTCTTCCTAGCAGCTGTAACGATGCAGCCAGGGCTCACCATGTATCAAGAGCCCCACCTGTTCGTTTTCCTAGCAATGGTTGTGGGATATCATTGCCAGCCTGTATGACTTGATCTCAAGACATCCTGAACACAGTGCTGGACTTTTCCTTTACCTATTATGCTACTCACCAAATGAAAGGATTACATACGGTATTTGTCTAATGCATGAGAGATGGTGGATACTTTAATAGCCCCATTGAAGGGTAACTTAGCCCCTTGATGGAGGTCAGGGCTTCCTGTTACTAAGCTTCTAAACCTGGGTGTTGATCCAGCAGGGGAAATCAAAGCTGCTTTTCCACGTACTTCTCTTCCCTGTTGGTTGGTTAAGATGAAGGTTGAAGTCAGAAGTGAAGGACCTTCTTGGAAATCTCACTAAAAGAGATCAGTAGTCAAAATGATGCTCTTAAAAGGAGGTCAGTATGGGTTTTTGGAGTTATACTCTTCTTTTTACTTCTAGCTCCTGATAAAAAGAAGGCTTATGACTAATTAGCTCCTATCTGGAAGAGGTCAGAGGCATCAGCTCCTTTTCCCCAGTGCCCTCTGATCCTCTCACTCCTTTCCCTGGAATTGAGGGAACACGGATCATGAATTGTTCCATGGCCTCACTGGGGTTGGTGAAAGATAGATGCTCACATGGACTTCTGAAACCTCAATATTGTGCCTGTCAGTTCCATGCATGCTAGATTTCTTGATATTGGCATTGTGGAAGAATGGTTGGCTCTTCTGGCAGAAACAGCACACCTGTAATTTCTGAGGCAGAAATTACAGATGCTCTTGGTACTCACAGGTTTATTGACTTACAAATGCAGGGAGTCTGAAACTCACAGCTGATCAACATGGAAGTAAAAAGCTAAGAAGTCAAATGTAGGTTCATTCTTAGACTGTCTTCTACTTGGTAAGTGCTTTGCATGTATTGGATATTGTTCTAAATGCTATATATGTATCGACTGATTTAATTCTCACATAATTTTATGATGGAGAAATATTTGTTATTTATACCTTATAGACAAAGAAACTGATGCTTAGAAAAGTTAGATAATCTACTTAAGGTTGCAGCTGGAAATTGGCAGAGCCAGGCTTTGAACCCAGGCCTGCATGTTATGCTAGACTGTTTCGCAGTTCCCCCTTCTTTTCTGGCTAACTCTTGCTTATCTTAAAGACTCAGAGATAAGAGAGATCTTGGAGGTAATTGAGTTGTGTTTTTTTTTCTTTCATTTTTTAGTTGAATAAATTGAGGCTCTGAGACAGAAATTGACTTTATCTAGATTACATAGCTAGTAGCAGAGTATGGGTGAGTGAATCCAAGCATCAGACTACCTGCCTGTCCAGAATTCTTTCTTGAAAAACAAGCATGTTTCCCTGCTACTCCCCCAGCTAAATAGCCTTGTCTTCCCCCACCCTTCTTTGTTTTATTTATTTATTTTTTTTGAGACAGAGTCTCTCTCTGTTGCCCAGGCTAGAACATATAGCTCATCATAGCTCATAGCAACCTCAAACTCCTGGGCTCAAGCGAATCTCCTGCTTCAGCCTTCCAAGTAGCTGGGATTAAAGGTGTGCCACCACATTCGGATAATTTTTCTATTTTTGGTAGAGACAGGGTCTTGTTCTTGACCCAGCTGGTCTCAAACTCTTGACCCAAGCAAGCCTCCCACCTTGGACTCTCAAAGTTCTAGGATTATAGGTGTGAGCCACCTCACCTGGCCGCCCCTCTCTCTTATCATCAATTTCTGTTACTTCTTTTAATGCACAGCAGACAAATTGATTCATTCAGCAATCATTGAAAACTCACCATTGTGTTAAATTTTGGGGATGTGAGGATGACTAGAACATAGTCTCTTTTTTTTTTTGAGATAGGGTCTCGCTTTGTTGCCCTGGCTAGAGTGAGTGCCGTAGCATCAGCCTAGCTCACAGCAACCTCAAACTCCTGGGCTCAAGCAATCCTTCTGCCTCAGCCTCCCAAGTAGCTGGGACTATAGGCATGTGCCACTATGCCTGGCTAATTTTTTCTCTCTTTATATTTTTTTAGTTGTCCAGATCATTTCTTTCTAATTTTTTTGGTAGAGACAAGGTTTCTCTCTTGCTCAGGCTGGTCTCGAACTCCTGACCTTGAGCGATCCACCCGCCTCGGCCTCCCAGAGTGCAAGGATTATAGGTGCGAGCCACCAGCACGCCCCATAGTCTCTACCTTGAAACACTCACTGTCTACAGGGGAAAGATGTAAAGAAAGAGTTGCCAACCACGGAGAACAATGACATTAATGGAGGTGGGTATCCAGTGTGCTATGACACACAAAGGAGGAAGATACCTCTTTATGATGAACTCTTTATGATCACTTCATGGATGAACTTACATCTAACGTTTGAAGTCTTTGTCAACTGAACAAGGAGAGGGAAGACATTTTGAATAGAAAGATAGCGTGGGTGAAATCATGGAAGTCTTAAAGAAAATGATGCATTGAGGAACTGAATTCAGTTCACTACAAATGTATTGGACCGTACCTGCAGTTGGATGCTATGAGTGTGAGAAGTAGGGGGAGCAGATAGGAAACTCTGAGCATCTGAACTGTGGCAGTGAGAATGGCGGGCAGCGGACAGACTTGAGAGCTGGAAGATGAGAGTGATAGGACCTGGTGATGTGGGAGATGAAGGAAGGGGACTCCCAGGTTTCTTTCTTTTTTTTTTTTTTGAGACAGAGTCTCACTTTGTTGCCCTGGCTAGAGTGAGTGCCGTGGCATCAGCCTAGCTCACAGCAACCTCAGACTCCGGGGCTCAAGCGATCCTACTGCCTCAGCCTCCCGAATAGCTGGGACTACAGGCATGAGCCACCATGCCCGGCTAATTTTTTCTATATATTTTTAGCTGTCCAATTAATTTCTTTCTATTTTCGGTAGAGATGGGGTCTCACTCTTGCTCAGGCTGGTCTCGAACTCCTGAGCTCAAACAATCCGCCCACTTCGGCCTCCCAGAGTGCTAGGATTACAGGCGTGAGCTACCGCACCCAGCCCCAGGTTTCTTTCTTGAGTGACTGGGTGGCTTTGGTGAGTGGGTAGATTCCTACCCAAATGAGACGTGAGTGTTGTAGGTAGATAGGATAATTCTATTTTGAGTGTCTATTAGACACCCAGGCACACTTGTCCAACTGACTGTTGGAAATAAGGGTCTGGAGCTCAGGGGAAACGAATGAGTGGGAGATAAAGACATGGGTGCATAGGTGCTAAGGGGGACTATGGAATAGATGAGATCTTTTGAAGGAAAGTATGCAGAGTGATGAGGGTAAAGTCCCAGTGCTTCAGGGGAAGGCAGAGTACAAGAAGCCTGCAAATAAAACGGGGAGGGGGCGTTCACAAGGGAGCAAGAAAAAAACACAAGAGAAAGATTTATGACATAGAAGGGAAAAAGGGGACGGGTGTTAATGCAGAGGGGTGGTCAGCACTGCTGCTCAGAAGTCAAGAAAATTAAGGACTGAATAGGAACCATCAGGTGTACCAACTATTAAGAATGGAGATTGGAATAAGAGCCACTTCAGAAGTCAGATTGCAGGAGCTTCATGAGTGAATGAATGGTTAGGAGAAAAGATAGAAGGTGGAGTTAAAAAACGAAAGGAAAGTAAGCCATAGGCACTGACAAAATCTACGTAAAAGACCAAGGGCTTAATAAACCTCTGTAGGTCGAGGGGAAGGAGCTGGGAAACAGGACTAGGATGAAGGCAGCACAGAATGCCAGGGCAGGAGCTGGGAAGGGATGGAAGCGAGGGGACATGTGGCCAGGCTGGCTTCTTCGTAACTCAGCCTCATTGGCCATGTGAATAGAATAACATCTTTTTTTTCAAACGATCTCCCTTTGTAGCCAGTGATTTATCTGTGGACTTGCAGAGCTTCCTGGAAGGGGTCTGGGGAAGACTTGAATGGTAAAGGCTAGGGATGGGATGGGGAAGGGACTATTTGGAAATTATATATCAGGGGAAATATGTTCTGATAGTGGAAGGTAGGGTTGAGGAGAGGGACTGAATGGAAGTCATATTTTAGTGGAAAGATGAGAGAAAAGGAAGGGGCTCCTTTTCATAATGAAATATGGAGCCGGCAAGGCAAGCCTCACTCAGCAACAGGGCCTCAGGGCTAAATGCAATTTCTGGAATGGTGTTGCTGCTCTCAAGGAATTTCTGTAACTCATAGATGAAAGAGATGTGTGTGCCTGTTGAAAAAGCTCTTTCTCAAAATGTCAGAATATTGCGGGACTAAGCCACTTAGTCTCCATCTGGAGCTATCCATGCACAGAGATAGGGAAGCCATTTCCATTCTCCCTCTTTTTTTCCACCAGCACCACAGGGACAGTAGTGCTGTTTCTCCTCCGTCCTTCAGTGGGCATAGAGAGTGCAGGATTTTCGCTTGATGGATGGCAAGACAGCAGCGATGGCTTGGCTGGTGGCAGGAATAGCAAGACTTCTTTGAGGGGGAAGAAATCTGTCTTACAGAGATCTGAAACACTCTGGGAGACTCCGATAACACTCTGACTCACCATTACACAGAAGCAAGGAAGGAGGGAGGGTTTTTATTTTGCAAAAGCATCATTGGCTGCTCAGCAGGAGTTGGTACACAGTTGCTGGTGGCTGAGTTGGTGGTGGTCCTGGCAGCAGAGGGGAATGTGATGGGGAGCCAGCTTTCAGTATTCCAGTCTGGACTCCAGGTTTTGTTTGCAAGGACCAATTTAAGAAAACACTGAGAATAAGCATTTGTATTTCTCCAGATGTCAAGTAGAGTATTTGAAAGCCACGTAGTCCTGAACTCCAGTCATAGCTCCCCCAAGTACTGAGGCAAGTTATTGAAACTTATTGAATTGGGGGACGGGACCTGCATGAATGGAGCTTAGAGATATTGAGATTAGAATATCAATGTTAATGGCTACGTTTATGTCATAGGTTGGGGGAATTCAGGCATTGCAATTAAATTGTTTCCCATCTTACAACTTTATGCATAGTAAGCAAGTTTACTCCAAGTTAAGAAGAAAGGATCAACAGTTAATTACATTAGAATGCTGCTGAGCTTTCAAAAGCAAAAGAATTCCTGGATTTGTGCTTCTCAGACTATAGAATATCTCATTCAGGCGCATACTCTTCTCTCTTTTCCTCTTCCTCTAATTTTATCAATTCTGTCTTCAAGCAGTTTTTCATCATTCTAAAGGAAGATGTCTCATACATCTATTTACTGTGTACTTTGCTACCTATTTTAATTCTACTGAATTCTAAAATGTTGCACAGAGGTAGAAGAGGTAGCAATCTTGGCTGATTCACAGCTATTACTGTGTTTATAAAAGTGTGTTTTGTGGAACTTCTCATTGGATGTTAATGTATTGTATGAAATAAAGGTCATTATTTCATAGCTCAGAAAAGCCTGGCTAACCAGGTTTCACTTCTATAGTAATAATTTCTCAGAGACTTATGATGCTAACATGCATTTGGATCGCCCAAACTTATTTGACCCTAGAAATATTTTCTTTCTGAATTGTCGTAGCACTTGTGTTTCGTGGGTCAAGCTTTGGGAAACTTGTTTCTAGGAAAACGTGGGACAGCTTGGACTCTTGGCATCTGGGAGGTTGACATGAAAAGAGCCCTCTAGAATCTTCTCAACTGAGAAAAAAAAAAAGGTAAGGGAGTTTTTAGGAACTGATTTTTGGTGTTCTGGATGTTCTCTCCAACGTGGTCCCAATATATTCCATTTGCACTTTCATCAGAACCAGGAAATTTGGAGTGGGGGAATTCATTGGTAACTCCCAGGCAAAATCCCTCCTGTTATTCTCCCATGAGGGGTATGGCAATACAGTACTGTGTAGTTTTATACCAGAGACTGCCTGGCTGTGTGTTTTTCTTAATTGAATGCCAGCAATTTCTAGCAACAGCAATTTCAATGGCAAATACTCCAAATAATGATCAGGGCCAGAGAGATGATGTATTTTACAATAATAACTAAAATAAATCATAGGAAAGTGTTATTATGGGTACATTTTCACACAGGACTTTTGTCTTCTACATGTTTTAAATCTTTCAGGTGTTCTGAATGATTATCCTTTTACCAGGGCACGATGGGAATTCTCTTCTTCAGAGCACACATCCATTCACTATTCCAATTACACTAATAATCCATCTGAAAACTTACCTACCTGGTTAGTGATTCTAAACCAGGGATAGGTAAGCATAAAACATCCTGTATAGCTATTTGAAAATATATGAGACTGGGTCCATACCCACATATTCTAATTCAGTGAGATTTAAGAGGGGCTCCACAGTTTGTGTTTTACAGTAATCCCTGGGTGATTCTGGTGCTCACCTTGAGCTGAGAAACCTTGGGATAGATATAATTAAAATAACAGAAATGGACTATTTTTAATTTATGAAACAGCATGGTATGCTAGACTTCATACAGTTCTCATTGATGATAGTGCCTGTTAAGAATGTACATTTTAAGGTAAAAATGACTAGCAGATATCTTGATTTGTGTCTGTGCCTCTTAGCTTCTAAATCTTCCTTTGGAGGCGAATTTGGTGTAAGTGGCAAAGTGAGAGGGAGAGGCAGGAGACTGACTCATCTTCATGTAGGTTTTTATGTACAGAACTCCCTTTTTTTTTGAGGCAACTTTTGTGATTGTGGTTTATAGGCACTTTTGATTAAGGGAAACATGATGTTTTAGGGTAAGGAAAATAGCCCCAGGATCTCTGGGGGATGCTGTAATCAAGAGAGGTGATAATGAGAAGGGAATAATGGGGCTGAGCTTTCATATCTTGGCTTGATGTTCACATCAGCTCGTTCTGCTCAGATCATTGGCACAGCTACGAATGATGATATTTTGGATTTGCAAATGACAGAGAAACTTAAGCCAGCCCGTGTTCCCATGAGGACATTGCTTAAAAAATGACAATGGACAATTTTGCAGAAAATGGGATGTTTCTCAAATTAAAGGATCAAATTCTTTTATCCTTTGATATGGGTAGGAGGAAAGCCTGGTTAACAAATTGTTACAACATATCTAAATCTCCTAAATAAGCTTTCTGGGATGCAATGATGAAATGATAGTTTATCGTGCAGAGTGCAAGATCCAATTATCTTCACAGTAACAATTTAACCTTTTTGTTTTTCTGGCCCGCTAGAAAGCTAAAAGAATGGCTTTTCAGAGAACAGGTTGGGATTTCACTAACTGCTTGTGGAAAGGATGAGAGAGTGATCTGTCTATGACATCTGTCACCCCACTGATCTTGTGGGTTGATTCAGAACTGTCCTAGAATGGAATCCGAGGATAAGTTGAACACTGTATGGCTTACAGCATGGGTTTCCTTTGCGTAGCTTGGCTTAAAGGCTAATTGCCTAAATCAGACAGCACCTTTGAGAACCTTGGATTCTCATATTTTTTCTCTTAAGAATCAACCACCTTAATCCCCACTTGTTAATCCTTCAGAGGAATTATGCATGATTTTATTATATATTGTGTATGATTATATACACACGTGTGTATATATATATACACAGATGAATATACATGTATATATATCCACACACATATCCCAACCCTAGGGGAGAGACATGACTTTATCTAATACCTGTTTTATTTAAAAAGAATCATTTGCCTAAACTTCTCTAAGTAGGACCTGACTGGAATCTCACATCACTACCCCCACCCCCAAATACTCAACTCAAATATTACAACATAATTGAAATTAGATTAAAAAATTAAATGACATTTTGCGAACTGTTTAAAAGGGTCAGCAATGTGTTTGAGCATTACGAGATTAACCTTTGCTCATTTGGGAAAATGCAGACTTCAATAGGGATTCTGTGGCTGGGGTTGCACTTGCTAAAAGTTTAAAACAGTAATTTTTTCCTAAGAAAGGTCATCTTGAGCTAAAATGTCAAATAAATTATTTAGATTACTGAATTAGAAAAGTGAGGATCTGACAGGCTGAATTTTTTATGCACATTAGCCACAGCCAGGGTCTTTCTATGCTCTTTTTATTAGGTAAAGTGCACCCCCTTGCCTCTTATTAAAAATCTCTCCATTTAGTTCAATACACTTCCTTTGATAGATGACTGCTGCTTTTGAGCATCCAAATCCATGAGGCTGCTGAATTCAGATGGCCCATATCCATTTTGCATGCTTCCTAGTCTGGATTCTGGAGAAGGGACATACGGGTCACAGAGAAAAGAATATACGCAAAAACACACACGTGAACACACATACCAACAATAAATGTTTGCATATATGTTGCATACAAATACATAATGACACATCCTCAAGCATGTATACAGATGTGTATGTGTGTGTGTATATACACACATATATATATATACACACACATCTATACATACACACACACATATATATATGTTTTTTTTTCTTTAAACAAGATAACCTTGGACTTCAGTAAAGTAGAAATGCCCTCCAGTGATACATACAGATGCTCCTTTATCTAAGATTGGGTTACATCCCAATAAGTCAAAAAATTATAAGTTGAAAATTTAATAACCCAATAAACCTCATAAAGTTGAAAAATCTAAGTCGAACCATTATAAGTCAGGGACTGCATGTAATGTGTTTTCAATAGAGAATAACTAATATTATCAGATTGTTCCTACTTAGAAAATAGTACTAAAAAAGTAAATGGCTTCATGACCACGTGACCTAAGGAATTCTCCTGGAAGCAAAAGTACTCTTTGAAGGAACCTCTAGGTGCCACTGCCACCTCGGGTATATGACACTTTCTGATTAGTGCTTATTTTATAAAGCACTGTGAGCCTTTCAAAAACTTTCTTGTTGTAGGTAGGTGATGCTGGTACTAGTTCTATTTTTCACATGAGAATTTAAGTAATAGAGCTGTCAAAATCAGTGATAGGGCTTGGTTATTATCACAGACCTCCAGATGCGAGTCCTAATACTGGCTCCTGGCTCCTTCTCCACCAGAATAGCTATGTTGAATCTGTGATTTCTTTTCTTTTTTTTTTTCAGATAAGAATCTTTTTTTTTTTATTTCAGCATATCATGTCGGTACAGATATTTAGGTTACGTATGTTACCCTTACTCCCCATCACCCCCAAGTCAGAGCTTCAAGTGTGTCCATCCCCCGGATGGTGCGCATCGCACTCGTTATGTATGCATATACCCATCCTCTCCTCCCCCCTTCTCCCCGGCCCGACATCCAATAAATATTATTCTTATATGTTCACTTATGTGTTGATCAGTGAAACCAATTTGCTGGTGAGTAGATGTGGTGCTT
>CAUYSK010081478.1:0-21407 GCA_963575035.1 Avahi laniger
ATTAATTTCTTTCTATTTTTGGTAGAGACGGGGTCTCGCTCTTGCTCAGGCTGGTCTCGAACTCCTGAGCTCAAACAATCCGCCCGCCTCGGCCTCCCAGAGAGCTAGGATTACAGGCGTGAGCCACCGCGCCCGGCCTGATACTTCTTACTAATGGTAAAAAGGGATACTTTCACAAAGATTCTTTGGGATGCCACCAATGTTCATTTAGAGAAAAATCTACAATGAGAACACTTCAATTATAAAATCCAACAGAATATCTATGGATACCACTGCTTAGCTTTTTCTATAAACACATAAAGTCCTACAAACTATTGCTGAAACATCTTTCTCATTCTGACCATTTCCTATAAATGTATGGCAAAGCTAATTACAATTCTGAAATATTCCACAGCTTGACATTTTGAAGTGTTCTAAGAAAGATGTCCAATCTGCACTAAAAGCAAAAAAGAATACAATCATCATTTATTCCCAAGGCTGAAGCCACAGTTGTTGGCCGTAAGAAAAATGCTATTCCAGATTAGTGAGATTTTCAATCTATTACTCAAACTACATTAAACCGAAGGTAAATTTACAGATACAACTTATGTAAACTCCATTTTAATGGATGTGTTCAAAATCAAACATATATGCTCAACATCTTAATTTAAACGTGTTAGCAGCAAGTGCCATCCCTGCACACAATGTTAATACTCACGGAATACAGGAGAGTAACACTGAAGTACTGGATGATGCTGTACAATGCCATAAATTTAAACACACAGAAGGAAGTTATTAAAGCAGCACGGCCTTCCCTGTGAAAAGAAATGTTGGTATGCAAATAAAAGCATTTTAAACTCCTCCTCCAAACTACAATTATATCTTGACAGATGAACATCAACATTAAGCAGCTACAACAAAGTGCTTGTTCACTAAAAGAACTAAGCCAAAGTAGAACCGGAAGAGATGAGGAGTAGCAATCAATCTATTACTTATAAGTTACAGATTGGACATCTGCTAATACACCA
This sequence comes from Avahi laniger, assembly GCA_963575035.1. Taxonomy (NCBI): domain Eukaryota; kingdom Metazoa; phylum Chordata; class Mammalia; order Primates; family Indriidae; genus Avahi; species Avahi laniger. The sequence goes on from CAUYSK010081478.1 coordinate 1,008, forward strand.
TTAGAACAATTCACATTACTTTTTATGACAATTTTCCCTTCTGTACTATTAGAGCAAGATACAAAGAGATGAGAAAATTTTAAATTTGTACTACCTGATAAGGTTTGGCACACAGGAAATACTAGGAGTTTTAGAGGTAAAGGGAGATGCCACCGAAGCTTCAAGCTCTGATAAGGAAATACCTCCATGTGCTCTCTTCAAAGCCTAATAATTACAAGAAAAGTCGTTACGTTTTGTAAATATGATTTAGGCTAGAATGAGAACTACAAAAGTAAATCACAAAAACTATACTTACACCACAATCATTTGCGCCATCACCACACATCCCAACAAAATAGCTAGGAAACAAAACAATTTTAAGATTTTAATTAAGTCCTTAAAAGACACAACATTTAAGATTTCTATACAGAGCTAATAGACCAATTCCCTCCCTGAAACTAATGAATCCTTTCATTACAATGACCACAGGCATGTTGCTTTGCAAACACCACCAACCTGCAAGTGAAATACGTGGACTATTGTCCTATTTCTGTCATAATATAGGCAAATCATTTTGGTGTCTCAATTTCCTCATCTTTAGTGCAAAAAGGCTTGCTTGTGCCTCGACAGTCTTTAGTATACTCATTTTTAAAGTTATCAGCAAATTGGTTCCAAGAACAAACAGGAAAGTAAGAATATAACTAATAATAAAAAAGAAAAAAAAAATTAAACAAAAAAGAAAAAAAAATAAGATTATCAGCAAAGATTTCTCCCTCTAAAACCTTAAGTATAACCATTTACTGAAACAATATATATGGTCACTTCTATCAAGACAGAGTTCCTGAATGAATGAACTCTACCTCGTAGGTATTACTTGGAAAAAGAACTGTGGAAACCAAACTTTAGCAAAATAAACAAGCACATAAGCCTCTTATAAAGAAGCACTTAAAAGTTTTCACCTACCTCATTATAGGTGACAATTACATACATGTATAAAATATTAGTTAATTTTCTGGGGTTGAAAATGAAACTAATTCATAAAAACAAAAACAAAAACCCAACAACACTTACTCAACATTTTGCAATGCTTCTATCAACTGTGTCTTCTGATCAGGTGCCATACGAGCAAACACAGTGCCATGCAACATCAACTGGAAAAAAATACAAATTTCTTAAAAATACTGCTCACAATAGTCATGTGAACACATACATAAACCCAAATCACTTACCTTGGGAACAAGGTCTTGAAAATGCTCCAGTATCACAGAAAATGATTTTCCATTCATTGCAAAATGGTAACGAGTCACCTGAAGATCCTCTACGCTATCACGGACCAATTTAATTGGAATAGCCTGTGTATGAGACATTCAGAACAATATTTAGGCATTCAAACCAAGTAACACAATTCTATTTTAAATATGTTTGTGTTCCAAACTTAAAGATTAAATATCAGCTTCAGTTTGAAATGATCCATGACTGCTATGGACCACCAACATCATTAATAAACAATTACTTTAAAAATAAGACAAATACTTGGGATTCTCATACTTTAAAACTATGGTTCTCAATTTTGGCTAAATATCTAAATTTACACATTGAGATTCCTGGGTCTACCCAAGTCCTAATGAATCATAATCTAAGGAGCTAGTTCAGGCTTCTATTTTCATCTAATTTTTGTTTTATTGTGTTTTAATGAACTACTTTTTAGTTTTTTGAACTAAATTTAAACAAGCAAGCTTCAAAATGGAGAATTAATCTTGACATTACCTCTGAGTTAATTGCTGATGAATTACTGCACTGTGTCAGGGAGTCTGCATAATGCCAATTTATCTTGGCAACCTTCCCATCCTTTGGAGGTAATGCTTCAGCAATAATAACCTTATCCTGAGGTAGAATCATCCCACAGTCTCTAGCCACAGAAACAGCAGTCAGCATGTTGTCACCTAATTTTCAAAATATTTTAAAGGCATTAAAATTAAAACGGAAACATGAATGTATCAAACAAGCACTTACTGAGAATCTGCTACAGTCCCCATGACTGGGCTGGGCAGAATGAGGACAGTTTATGGTCTTTACCCCTAGAGTTTAAAAGTAGCAAAATCTGGACATACTTCAAAGAAAGCCTCAAATCATGCAAAGTATGTATATGCTAAACAGACAGAACATTCTAATCCACAATTTTTAAAGCCAAATACAATTTTCAATCTTTTCCAGTCATGCACTATTTGTACTCACACAATACATGGCACAGTGCTATATACAGAGCAGGTGCTCAATAAATATTTGCTGAAATAACCTAGGAGTGAGTGACTGGTGGTCTGTGTAAGAACACTAGCACAATATCATAGAAAAGGATGAATTACAAAAGCAAGATTATCCAAACAAAAAGTTAAGAAAGCTAATGAGAACAGATGTAACAAAAATCAAGAGAAACAACTTCTCATCTTGAGAAGGAAAAGAATTGAGGAGAAGCAAGGACAGAATCTTAAGGGAGAGAAGCAGACAAAGGTTTGGGGATCCCATTGCTACCAGAACCAAGGTATTTCTTTCCCTAGTTCTCACACACTATTTCCAAGGGCGTCTTCCTGCGGCCCTAGAGACACAAAGACATATATTCTGGCAAAGGAGGAGGAAGAAGAGATACAGATGAAAAGTGCCTTGACCAATGAGACTTTAGAATTCCTGGGATGCTAATGGACTCGGTTACCTTGATATATATGGCAAGAAGTATGCTATTAGATGGATCTCATAGTTTAAACATAAAAATGCACACAGGCTTTTTGCATGGAAGTCTTCTGAACACATAAACGCCATAAAGTAAACATCTTAAATCTGATTGCTTGTTAAGGAAAAAAAACCAGAGCTACCACAATTTTACATAGCTAAGGAACAGAAGTTATCTGAAATTATCAACAGCATAGTAACACCAGAAGAATCATTCAGATGTACCAGTCAAAAAACAAAAACAAACCAAAAAAGAGGCTATTTTCACTACCATGAATTCAACCTAGGATAATAAATACAATATCTGACATATAAAAATTTAATTCTAACAAAAATCTATTAATCATTTTCTATGCACCTGGTAGTTGTAAAAATGGCAGAGGATCCAGAACGAATAAAACATACTCCTAGCCCTGAAAAACCTTATATTCTAATAGAGAAGGCAAATCTACAAATAACAAAAAACAAGGTACAGTAAGTGCTATAAGAAATACATGAATAAAGAGAGACAACAAAAAGTATAGTGTACTCTTTATTATTTCACTATAGTTTCTATAAATAGAATTTGCTAGACCTCAAAGAGAGTATTGCAAAGTTATCTTATACCTTAGGAAAATGTCTGGTGCTAAAACAGGACGACACAGGACAGAGCTACTATATAATACGCTTTTGTAACTAATTGATCATTCCTCAATAATATATAACTTGAACTCTAAGAGTCATGCTTAATTTTTTCCTGTTCTTTTATAGTCTAACCTGTGACCATGACAGTGCGAATGTTGGCTTTATGCAAATCTTCAAGTACTGCAGGGGTTTCTTGCTTTAATTTGTTCTGCATTATAATTAATCCCATAAAATCCATGTTGTTTTCAATGGTATCTCTGCAGAAAAAGAAGTTTTCACACAGTGATTCAGTAAAGAGAGTGTCTTGTTCCCTTCATGCTGATAAAGCAATTTAAAATACCTATAAATTATAAATTCAAACATTTTATATGTTGAAAAAATCATGTGTGCATTTGAGTTTAGTATCTCAAAAAAAGTTAATCTGAAAAAGCAATTCAAGAAATACTTTTGAAATTATATTTTAACCTTTGAAATATGAAATATAAAAATCATTTGGAAATATATCTTTGTAAAACACTAGTACTAAAGAATATTTATCTTATATTCTGTGCAAAAATGCATAAGCATAAATCCATTCTTTACTGTCTCCCTACAACATATCCTAACTTAAATGTTAAAAGAAAAGGAAAAAACTGTGCCACAAGCACATTTGATACAGTTATAGTAGATTCATTATCAAGTCTTTGATCAATTCTATAAAACAATTCTGGATGCCGGAAATGTGATACAAGAACCATTAGCAGTCCAACAATGAGATCTACTCAGAACTCAGAGATGGGTCTTTAGAAATATTAATAATCAATATAGTTATCAAGACGCTATTTTTCAATAACTGAGTGTCCACAGTGCCTCAAGCACTATGCTAGTCACTGGGAGGTCAAAGATGAAAAGGCATGATCTCAACTCTCAAGACCATTTTGTGAGAAAACAGACATGCAACCAGAGGCATACGAAAATATTAATAAACACATGTCTGCATGAAATTAGATAAAGTCTGTTCAGTGATATAGCTGCATTCATAAGAAATCTCAAGCTACCAAAATTATATCCTAGAGTGTTTTTTTCAATGGGGAAAAGAGGCTTGAGGTTAGGGACCAGAATTTCAGACTTGCAATACCAAGTGATATTTCTAGACAAAAATTCCACAAAAGGTGTTTGAAGTGCATACCTATGAAACCTAAACACTGATATAAGTAATACATAACAATGGGTGGTAAAAGTATCAAAGAATAGTTGAGAAAATCAATATAAATGATACTGATGGTGGTAACAGGAGAAAAAAGCCTTGAAAGCTGAAATTGCATTTCAAAGCACAAAGTGGCACCAATGTGAAACTATTGTGTCAAACGCACAGAGCCATTTTGCTACAGAATACTAGTTTCTGGCTTCAGTTGGTTTCCTAAGTCTCCTGTGAACGATACAGCTCACAGAAATCTTGCCCCCTAATTAGTGAATAGTCCAACATTCAAGATATGAAGGTTGAAGCTATAAGAGAAATGCTAAAACCTGTTCCCACAAGATAGAATGGAACCACAGAGAAGGTCTCAGCTGAAAGATGAAAAAGAAAGAAGAAAGTTGACAGGAAGGGAGAGTGTATTCTGGACAGAAGGAACAGCCTACCCAATGGCATAGAAGGATGTCTGAATGAAAGGCTCATGAACTATAGGTAATTTTAAGTCTTTAAGGGGGAAATGGCAAAAGGTGAAGCCATAGAGAAGAGACTAATGTGCCCTTTGGAGGAATTAGGATATAATATTAATACGATACATCTGTGGTTCCCAACCATGCATATGCATCAGATCACTTGGGTAGAGGTTTTTTTTGTTGTTTTTTTTTTAATTTTTGTTTTTTATTTTTAAACACTCATACTGAGAGTATGACCACCGCCCCCAAATAGGCAAAACTAGCAGGACAGCCAATGGATATTCCTTTCTATTTATAAAATGTAAAAATCCCTAACAAAAATGCTATCCTCAAAGGTCTAGATAAGTGACAGTAGAAGTGACAACCCTTGAATATGAAACCCATATTTATACACAGATGGAAATGTGACACTGGTAATGCATTTGACTTGTGGGGTGAGGGGATTTGGAGAGAAGTGGGGTGGGAGGAGAGTGGCTGCTGTGATTCACAATACTCTGACCAAACTAGTGCTTGAATCCAATCCTGGGCAAAAGTGAGAGGTCATTCAGACAAAATAAACTTCTGTAACATTATGTTTACTATTCCTAGAATGTGTCTGCCACACAGTAGGCACTGGATAAATATTTAACTAATGAACTGAAAATGTTCCAAAAAGTTCTAAGAAAAAACACACCATGTTACAATAATATAAGCGAACCTAATAGTCAATTCAGAAGCAGAGGACATTAGATAGTGGGGGAAAAATGTACTCTTACCACAATCACCTAAAATGATACTGTATTACGTATATTTGCATACATTCAATTACTAGTCAATAAACGAACAACCAGGTGCAAGTTATTGTGCGTGACTTATATAAACTTAAATGATGCATACTGGAAAAACTGTAGGAAAGATGCTCATCAACCTCACCTGCTAATATTTTGCACTTTATGCCATGTCAATTTTGACTCCAATTTTCTGTGTGCAAGAGCTATCACACGGAAGCCCTGTTTAGTGAAGTCTTCCAAGACTTTTTCAAAATCAACGGGAACTTTTAAAAGAAAAAGTAAATTTCATTGTTACAATTGCTAATATGAGCTTATACAAATATCAGAATTTTATCCAAAGCGCAGTTATTTCCTTACCCGTTTCAGGTTTACAAAGACTGGCAATGACCTCAGGTGCTCCTTTCATGTAGGCATCCATTTTCTTGTCCCCCAGTACCCTTGCAACCACGCTCATACGTTGCAACGCAGAAGAAAATGGGAACTGGCGAACAATTCCTATTTCATAAATAGCCTATATAGTTTCAAAGGATGCACAAAGCATTTATTATTCTTTCAGAATAAAAACAAATATATTCAGGTAACAAGTAAACATTCTTCACTTACTGGAAGTTCAAACAGCTCCTAAAAACAAAACAAGAATAAAGAAATAATATAGATTAAATCTATTAACATATTCAAGTTAGAAAACATTTACTAAGCACCTACAAAACATTATCTAGAAAAAAGCAAGAAACTTTATTTCTAAGTCAGGCTTTAAGATTCTTTCCATGCTACCTCCCATTTTTTAAAAAGCACATTCTTAAATATTTTCAAATATTCTACTATCCTGACAATATTAAGTACTAAAATAAACTAAGGGGAATATATTTTAAAATTCACCTAAAAATAAAGCCTTTCATATATTCTTTTTATTAAATTCTGTAAATTTAGATGCTATCTAAAAGGACTAATCACAAGACATTAAGCTGCTCAGTAAATAGGAAAGAAAATTAAGAATTAAATACTAAGAATTAAATCTCGACATTTTTAAAGAATGCCTGCAATATACTAGAGGTGTAGTTTCTGATAAATGCAGTTAAAATATTCATATCTGCATACAACTTAAATAAAGCACATACGAATTCCTCTTCTAGCAACATGTCAAAATAAGAATTAAATTTAAATTTACATAAGCATCAACAGTATTATCCAGTTTTATGTGATTTTGTACCATTTCTTGGTTTCCTGCAGGTGTAGACTCAGGAAGCAACTGTTTGGGAGGACGAACCACCGTGGGCATAATTCGATTATGAAGTGCTGTTTCTTCTTCAGTTGCTTCTTCCAGAATCTGAAAGGAAAATATTTGATGCCTTGCTTCATAAAATTCAACTCACTCGTTCCATTTTCGAATGGAACATTATGGCCATTTTCAGTGAATTAAAAAAAAAATTCTGTCCAAGGAACAAATGAGCACTACTAGATTAATAACATAAGTGAAACAAAATATAAACAAAGCTGGTTAGTTAGATGCCTAGCAACCCATGGGGGAGGAGAGACAGACATTAGAAGCAGAAGAAAGAAATAGAGACAAACTTCTCTCATTTCATTCCTACAAGCTGTTGAGTTTAGAGACTAGCTCTGCAAAAAACAGAAGGTTCTCGCAGTTCCAAAAATTTTCAGTATCATCATCCATGGACTCCTTTCTGCTAACAATAGAAAATTTGGAAGTATATGGAGATCAGAAATGGTTAGTAGAACCGGTGGGTTGAGAATAGGCTGAAGTAAAAAGATACGAATTTAGAGTTTCAGCTTGAACACTTCTGGTTAAGTTACTACTATCCCTAACCCTTTGAAATTTACTTTAAAAACATTTTTTGGGTGAAAAAAATTCAAACAAAAACCTACATTAAACACACATACAAGAGGAACAATGAATTAATTGGAAGGATCAATCAATGAGAAAATAATGGACAGGGGAATTGTGAACAATTAGCCAATTTTATACAATTCCTAGACATATTCTTTTTTCACATGTTAACATCTCTAAAATTGGGAACCATCTAATATTACATGGTATCAATCACATCAGGTAGCAGCTGTGACTGGTTATGTGAAACGATTCCATTGATACATAAGATCTGGTAAGATCAAGCATCAAAGCATCTCAGAGACAACAAAATATGCCATTATATCAATTTACTTTATTTAACCAATTTTTTTAAAAGATCCACAAACACTGAACACTAAATCTGCTGAAAAGTTGGAGAAAAGCTTTAGAGAACAAAGATAAATCAGTCAATTTTCTTTTCTCTCTATAAATGAAGTGGGGCCTCCTTTCAGGAATTAAATTTCAAGAGTATTTATTGTGAGCTTTCAGAAGAAGGCAGATGGGGCACTTGTGCAATCACCCACCTCCTTCCCTTTCAAAATGTTAACAAAATACAGAGAGAGAAAGAAAGAGAGAGAGAAGAAATCCTGTAAAAGTAAACATAAAGCGAAGCAGAGAGAAGGAATTTCTAATATGGAGATAAAGGATAAACTGAAACATAATGATTGCTATAACTGTGAAGTAAACAATAGCCCAGAAAAAACAAAAGAGGATATCAAGAGAGGTAGGAACATTTCTTATCAGCCAGAACAGGAGAGGTAAACAAAATATGAGCAAGCACTTAGAAATTAAAATTACCAATGGCAAATATAGAAGGAAGTTGTAAATAAAAACAGAGGAGGGTGTATACTCTGGAGTACTATTCAGCTTTAAGACACAAAGGTGATATAGCACCTCTTGTATACTCCTGGATAGAGCTGGAACGCATTCTACTAAGTGACGTATCCCAAGAATGGTAAAAACAAGCACCACATGTACTCACCATCAAATTGGTATTAACTGATCAACACGTAAGTGCACATATAAGAATAACATCTATTGGATTTTGGGTGGGAGGAGGGCGGAGGGGGGAGGAGGGGACAGGTATTTGCATATACAAAGAGTGCAATGCGCACCATCCGAGGGATGGACATGCTTGAAACTCGGCCTTGAGGGGGAAGGTGGGAGGCAAGGGCAACATATGTAACCTAAACATCTGTATCCCCATAATATGCTGAAATAGAAAAAAAAAAAGATCCCGAAATTTCTGTCAACAAATATTTACCCTTAATTTTTTTTGATGTCTTTCTTATGATAAATTAATTTCAGAAGTTATTAGTTAGACATTATAGCCAGGGGAGGAAATAGCTATATTAATGGCTGTATCAGTCAGGATTCTTCTAGTTGTAGGTACAGACTATCTAACCCAAATTAACTTAAGCAAAGCAAAAACATGTCATTAGGCCAGGCTTTAAATAGAGATCAATGATGTGGCCTTGGAGAGTTACTCTCATCAATTTTGTTTCCACTTCCTCTGGGTTGATTCCATTCTCAGGTGGGTCTTTCTCTCATGGTTGCAAGATGGTTACTAGAAACTATAAAATTCTCCCGAGCTGAAATCCTGCAGAAAAATTTGAGAGTCTTTGGTGTGGCATTTCTCACTAAGCTCTTACTGGCGCTGGTTGGGTCATCTGACCATCCATAAAACCATCATTATGAATAAGAAAATGGAAAATATTGATTAGATTAGACCTCGTCTCATATTCTGCTCTGAGGCCAAAGTACATTGGCTGGTTTGGAGGAAGGGCTTGCTTCTCCAGGGGGACCAGGCGAAGGGAGAATGACTGCCAAGTGGCAAAAACAGTCAATGGTATGTAATGAATTTTCCCTTTGGCAGCCATGGCAACCATTGATAGTCAATCATAGTACTTTATCTCACCGTACCTGGACGTGGCTTCAGCAACTTTGTCAGTGCAGGGCTCTAGTGAGCCACTAATCATCCATCAGAGTTGGCAAGCAGTATGAACACTTTATGCCATCACTGGCCTAGAAGCAGAAAATACCTGTAAATCCTCAAAGGAAGACATTCTTTTCCTTACCAGTAAATCAAGGAAGAGACAGATAAAAGAATTCTATAATAAGGCTAAAACTGATCATTGACGAGCATTTTTAGTTAACCCCTGTCCCTTTGTGTGTGTGTGTGCTTGAGTTTATTAGGAAATATTTTGTTTATAAGTTTTGAGAAATTCTCTGGAGCTGTGGAACAGTGATAAATTTGTTCTTTTCAGGGTGGCGATTAAAAATGTTGGGGAACATTCTGTGATTTCAGTGGCACAATGTGGCCAAATAACTCCTTGTTTTTCTACCAAAAAAAGTGCAAAACATAAACAAATGAAATCAGACTTAAACAGATTGGTTTCCCTTAGGAACCCAGTGGTCAGAATTGCAGAAAGTCTGAGCATAAGCCCTGACTCTGCGTTCCTAGCACCCCAGGACTAGCATGTAGATAGTCACCGTGTGACCAAGAGGGTCCCAGAAGGCCCTCCCCTCCCTTGCCATCATCCTAAATGCTTCCAGCTCTGGCTCACTTAGGCCGGAAATTCCAGAAATAAACATTCACTTTTGTGATTTTAAAGCTTTACTTCCTTGGTTTCCTTTTAAAATGCCTTTAGAAAGGCCCTGTGAAGAACAGACCATTAAGTTCTACTAGCCCTTTACGATTCTAGGAGGAATGTTATATTTTCCTTTGAAAGCAGGTTTTATTATATGGGAAGTGGGAAAAATGTTGGGGGGAGTGGGGTGCCAGAAAGGGATAAAAGTGTCCAGAAAGAGGAGGCTGAGAAAGCCAAAAACAAATGTTTCTTCTCACTTTGTTGTGGAGCTTTATCTGCAGCCTTGGGGATGCAATTTGAGAACCTCCAAACTTCACTGTGTTCATTCTGTCTGTCCCTCTCATGTTAATTTGGCAGATATTTATTGAGCACCTATTATGTCCAAGGCACTTAGGAGAATACAAAGAGGCAGTTTCTGATTGAGGAATTTTAATTATTCTAATCGCATATGTTGGAAAAATAGCCCTATCACCCTATTTTGCACGATGTTTCAAAAATTTCCAAGTTAAAGATCCTGAAATTATAATTATTTGTACGCTTCAGTCTAGAAAAGTATGTTATTTTCTCAGTCATAAAGTGTTATATTTTCTTAATATCTTAATATTCTTTTGAGGTTTCACGAGTAAGTCAACATGACAACACTGAAACATTTCACCTTGTCAATTCTGGATATTAATATATTTATGCAGTGTTCTTGGGAATCTCTACCTGTCTTTCTCCTTCCCTTTCCTCTTTTCTCTCTCTCCTTCCTTTCTTTTTTTTTTTGAGACAGAGCCTCACTCTGTCATCTGTGCTAGAGAGCTAGAGTGCAATGGTGTCATCATAGCTCACAGCAACCTCAAACTCCTGGGCTCAAGGGATCCTCCTGCCTCAGTCTCCCGAGTATTTGGAACTACAAGCGTGCACTACCCCACTCAGCTAATTTTTCTATTTTTTGTAGAGACGAGATCTTGCTGTGTTGCCCAGGCTGGTCTTGAACTCCTGACCTCAAGTGATCCTCCTGCCTGAGCTTCCCAAAGTGCTAGGATTACAAGGGTGAGCCACCTTGTCAGCCCTCTCCTCTTTCTTTACCTCTCTCTTCCCTTTCCTCTTCTCCCTCTCTCCTCTTCTCCACACTCCCTTTCTCTTCTTTCTCCTCTATAACCATCTTTCTGCTTCGCTTTCTCTCTATAACCTCTCTTTTCTCTTTCCTCCTCCTTTTTTCCCTCTTTTTAATCATATCTTTTTTTTTTTGCTTTCTCCTCCTCCTCTGCTTCACCCCAGTCTTTCTCCCTTGTCTCTCTTTTCCTTCGGAGCTGGATCTCATTTGATCCTACCGCACACAACTTCCATGTGGTAAGGAAAGGCCCACCCTTGACCACACAGAGGTTGAAGACAACTGCACTCCCTGAGTCTCCACCTATAAATTACTTCCATTAGGCAGCTCAGGTTATATCTACCTTACTGGCTGGTCACATAGGCCAGGGGGATGAGCACTGTGAAGGAGCCCCCCTTGGCTGGGGTGCACCCTGGCAGGCCATAGTTACTGTGATTGGCAGTTCCATTAGAGCTGGCTGGAGATAGGGAGGGTGGCCTCTCCCAGAAAGTAGGAGTGTTATCATCAGAAGAAATTGGGGAAGGGACACTGAATAGGAAAAACAAAACAAAACAAAACAAAAATAATACCTATCTCCCCACTCTTCATGTCTAGAAGAGAATTCATACATCATAAGAACTATCTTAGGGTCTTAAGTAACTTTTTCTGCACAAAATTCACTGAAGACAAGCTAAAAGCCATGCATATTTATTTTCCTGCCGTCCTAAGTCATTATCTTCTATTGAACATGGTAGCTAACATGTTTGTTAGCGTCTAGTGACATACAGTCTGATATAAAAAACAAATTGTTATACTATAAAAAAGCAGCTTGTGAAAGCTATCACATTTAGAGATCACTGGAATAAGTAATTAAAAGATCAATTCAATTCAGGTCAACAAATACTTATTGAGTGTATATTTTGTCTTAGAATCACAGATTAAATTATAAATATATTAGAAAGAAAATAATGAAATGAATACCTGATATACATTTGAAAAGGTAGGGATCTGCTGAAATATACCTGCAGCATAAGTACTTCTACTTGGGGCAATGATGCTGGACAGTGTGGGGCGATCCCAGCAGAGGGGATGAGCTCTGCACACTCTCGGTGTCTGGAAGAGGAGGTCGTGCCCCGGGGGCACCACGGCACATGCTTTCTCTCAGCCTTTCAGATGTGGATGGTAATAAGACCTCACCCTCTGGTAGTTCTCATTCGGTTGTTCAGCCAGTGGCATTATTTCCCATGCATTGTCTCACGTGGATCCGCATGACTGCCCTGTGAGGTAGACAGGAGGGTTGGCATTCTCCCTAGTGGACAAAGGTAGTGCAGGGAGGTGAAGTGGCCAGTGCAGTGTCACACAAGCCATCCAAGAGAGAGCTAGGGCTCTAATTGAGCTTTTCTGAGCGCAGGATAGGAACATCCCCCACTGCATCATCACAAAGCTCTCTTTCTCAGAAGAGGAGTGATGGAGGAGCCTGTCCTTCCTGGGGTGCCCTCCCTCCCTGACCATTGCAGTGGTCTTCCCTGAGCTCTTCTTCACTGGCCTCTCATCTTCCCTGGCTTTCCACATGCAGGTATCCTCTAAGGCAATGGGGCCTAAACTCATTAAATGTCACAACTGGGGAACTTCAATAGCCCTCCCAATCCCCCCACTCACCTCCTCTAACACTCACGGAGAGTCCTGGTCCCAACCCCTTTGTGACTTTGGCTGACATTCTGACACTGCTGCAGGTTAGGATCTCCAGAAATCAGACCCTGAGACATAGTTAGGATTGCAGTGGGTTTTTTGAGGAGTGACTGTGCTGAAAGGAGAAGAAGGAGAAGCAGGATTGGGCACCGGAAGCCATCAAACTGCATGCAGACATGACAAAGTCCCTGCAAGCCCAGTGGAGAGTTCTGGAGCAAGACAGCCTATTAGAGGATTACTCACGGGATGAAAACTGCCAACCTTGTACTACTTACTGCCTTGCTTGGTTATTGTCTGAGGGCGTCCTGAGAGGAGAGTGACCTTGGCTTGGAAGCTGGAGAGGCTAAGAGCCGGGGGCTATCTGCTCACCACAGTCCTCGCAGCTGGGCAATGACTCTTTTCACAAAGGTGGTTCTGAGCTGCACTTCTCCATCCATGCCACGGGCATCTTTTAGTATGTTGACTTGTGTTGGTTATCGAATTGTTTTATGTCTTTAGTCTTACCTCGGTACCTAGAGTATAACCTTATTAAGAGTTGGGGCCATTAAAACAAAATCTCTCTTCAAACCAGCACAGTAGGTTTCCTATCAGATGATTGACTGTATTGGGAACCAAATAACTGGGTGTCTCTGGAATAAAAAGGATGACAGCCTTCCAAATACCCATCTCTGAAAGATAAATATTACCTCCCTCTCTTGGAGAAACTTGACAGGTCGGAACTAAGAACAAGTGATAAACATGGGCTTTGTTTAAAATTTAACCAAGCTTCAAACTTTTTGGTCTGTTAAACTGAAAATATTTGGTGTGCTGGTGGAAACAAATTCTTGAGGTTTATACTTTGGGAGATGAATAAGTTTAGAAGTCTTAGATTTAGATTGATTTAGATTTGATGGACTAAGAGGCACAGCTTTACAAAAGAAGCCAGCCCTCTGTTCTTGGGTGATAAGCTGGTCAAGATGTAGGACTTCTCTGCGTTTCCACTGGGGCTACTGCAGAACTGCCCCTGAGCATTCCTGCGGTACTCCAAAGCTCAGGAAATGAATCTAGTGACTGACCAATGCCATCAGAAATATATCCCACAGGAGAGGGGAACTGGCAAAGTTGTGAACCTGGCCAGATATTTTGTATTGTCCTTGTGCAGCATTTCCTTGTGTTCAATCTTCCTGTCATTATTTAGAAGAAAGAGCTAAAGCAATCACTCCTACTCATTTCATTTTGACAGTGCAAAAGCTTTAAAACATGTCTCCCTAGTGGCAAAATATGCTTGATAAACAAAGAGAAGTCTCCTTTAAAAAGCAGTTTTTTCATGCACAAACAGCTGTATTCCATTTTTGGCATAGAAAGGGAAAAACTAAAATGACTAATCTCACTAAGTATTACAATAAAAGTGATGACGAAACCTTAAGTATATACTTCACATCTTTAGTAGCCCTGTAATTATAGTTCAGTTAAACACACACACACACACACACACCCCAACTTCTAAAGCACAGTTAATTACCATGTGCCTTCATCATTGCTTTCCCCCCTACACATATGCACTGATCTCCCAATATCAGTCATTTATCTGTCCTGGAAAGGTAAATGTGTTTTTGCATAAAACATCTTTATTTAATGCCATTTCTATGATCCCAGAAGATACTCTGGATGAATAATTAATAGTAGTTGGTCAGATTTGGAGTTTGACCACCTTAGTAAATATTATGCTGCCATTTATACTTCATTAAAGCATCAATCTGCATTTATTTTTATCTTTTCCTGCACAAATGAACAAGTATTGTAGGTTGTATATCAATAAAACAGAAACAATGAAAATCATCTCCAGGACATTATTTTAGAAAACTTTCATTTTAAAAGATGCTTAGGGTTACCAAGGGATAAATTAAGGAAAATTAAAAATAAATCAAGTTGATCTCTCCATTACTTAATACATTTGGGAATTGTTCCTCAAAAGGTTATCAGTGATATAGGTAAGTTTGCAATCATAACTGCCTTTCCTAGCATGTTTTCATTTTCACATTTCTTTTCAAAAGCCTACAGTGAGCAGGGGTGGGGGAGGGGGTTGTGCACATCTGATCCCCTTTGGGACCCACTGGTGGGACAACAGGTGTTGTAACCAGGGTCTTTGGTGGCCTCTATAATTCTCAGTCCCATCTCAGGCATCCCTGTTGGTTCACAGCATTGGGATGTTGGCCATTCCCAGGACAGTCTCTGGTGGCCTATAACCACACTCTTGCAGTGATGTGGCTTCATCCTGCCCATCAGATTATACAAAAGACAACATCCTGGGGATGGATAGGAGCACAGACTTGGAGTCATACCAACTAGACTTAGATGCTGGGTCTGCTACTTAGAAAGTGTGTGATGTTGGGTAATTTGTCCTAAATTCTCTGAATCTCAGCTTTCTTACATGTACAACAGGTATAATAATAGTACATCACAGGGCTGCTCTGAGAAGAAATGAGATATGTGTGAAGCTCTTAGCACACTGTGTGGCACAAAGAAGGTGTTCAGAAAGTGAGAGCTTGTTTATTATTTAGACAAACCAATAGAAGACTCAAACTATAATATAGCATGTCTGGAAAAATTTTTAGACAGAGGAATCTATTTTGGGGGAAACTATGCTTTAGTCAAGATTCTTTTGGTTTCAAAGAAACAAAATCTTGTTTGAACTAGCTTCAGTCAGAAGGAGACTAAATGAAAGCTTATAGAAGAATCTCAGAGGACAAAGATGACAGGTAGAGTCAGGCTCACAGGGTAGAGCTGGGAGATGGGAGCCACGGTTGGGTTAACTCTATTTCCTTAATGTCCACATGACCTTCTGTCTCTGCTTCTGTCCACACTTCTGCTCCTCCTCCTCTGTCTTGACCAAATTCCTCTACTTACTTATCTTGCTGGTGGCTCCATGGCTTCCAGACACTACTGATAGCATGGATCTTGAAACACAATTTGTGGGAGAAAGTCGGATTAGCCCAGCTCATCTGTTTGAGCTGGACCACACAAGTCATAGGCCATTGTCCAGCCAATGGCTTGGGTCCTTGTTGGTCATCTGTTCACACATCATCCAATCAGCTATAGCCCATGCAGTTAGGGTCATATGGGAGGTCAGAGCTGCCTCTTTCAGGCCCATGGGCAGAGGAAATTTTCCAGAAGAGTAGGGATATCTAGCTTGGCCCCAAAAGACTTGACAATCCTACTGCCAGCAGCTTTGTGAATTCAGTCCTAACAACAAGGGCTCAAACACAGAGAAGTAGGAAAGTCCTAAAAACTGGCAGTCCCTCACCCCTCTCCCTAAATGCAGCTGGCATCAGGGTGGTTGCTCAGCAAAGAAGTATGTCTCCATTTGTGCCTTTCAGGTCAGCAGATCAAAATGGGAAGGACCATGCAAGACTTTTCCATGCCGAGGAAAGGACAAGCAAAAACTGGGGATGGGAATGGGAGGAGGCTAGGGTTAGAAGGTAGTTCGGGTGGGCAAGGATACTGAATCAGTGTTGTTGAGGAACCGTGACTCCTCAGAGAGGTCACAGGAAAGCAGGCAGGGGAGGTCCTTTGGGCTCAGGGAAATGGCTGACCCAGTAGAGAGAAGATTTTCTACATTTTTCTGGCCCAATGCACCAGGGGCCTGGTTTTTCTCTTTGTTCTGGCAAAGGAGGTGGCCATTTGCCTGACAGAGTTGCTTACCGCAGCCTGCCAGTGTGCCTTGCCCTCCCTGGGGACATCGAGTTCTCTAGAGAACCAGACCGAGGTGATGTATTGGCAAGGAGGAGGATTTTCCAGGTTTGCAACTCCTGAGACAAACGAGTTCTTCCCATTCTCCCCAAGGAGGATGGTCTTCAGTCAGTGGCTACAGTTAAAATACGAGAGAAGGAAGTCTGATGCTATGGAAATATCTGGAATAGGGCCTGAGCCTTTGAAGTAACTGAAAGAGCACCTTAAGTCCTCACTCCCAATTTTGCCAAGAGTCTCAACATTTTTACTGTGGTCAGGGGAGGTGGTAGCTTGATTATGGCAAAGTCTCCCAGTCTCATTTAGTTGTAATTGCCTTGTAGCAAATAAGTGGATGGGAAAGGAGTTCCTCTTCTTCCCTGGGCAGTAACCAAATGGTCTTGCTCAGGAGAAATAGCAATTCAGATTATAAATCTTGTGCCCCTGGGGTGATGGTCAGGAACATGGTGAGGGGAAGTCTAGGGAAAGGGATTGCCAACAGGTTGAAGCAATGATAATTAAAGTAACAACAATAACAGGTGCCATTTATTCATCACTAACTAGAAGGCACTCTACATACATTTATTTCTCCCCAAATCCTGCAAAGTAGCTATTGAAATACGCATGGTACAGATGAGAGCTCAGAGAGATTAAATAACTTGCCCAAATCCATACAGTGGTCAAAATGGAGTCTGACCCCAAGTCTGTCTGATGCCAACATCCATGGAAGTTCTACTAACATTTGCTGATTCTCCAGATCCTCACCCTACAAATAGTAAAGAGAGTACAAACAATAAAAAAAGGAAAGCAGTTTCACTTAAAAGTCTAGATGGAGAGAAATTTAGATGACTAGACACTAAGCCAGCCAGAATAGGTAGAGAAAGGTTCAGGATGGACAGCCATAGTCAGGGATTGAACACCGCACAGATTCACTCAATGAAAAGTTCAGGTCTTCTGGGTTGTCTGGGTAGAGGGGATTTAGGACTCCTCTGATAGGGAAGAAAATAAAATTTGGCTGGGGGGTACCAACAAAAGGAGGAAAAAAATCCATTTACTTTTTCCAAGATTGCCTAAATTTCAAAACAGTTGGAAATGAGCATTCTATAGAGTCCAAGAAGAAAAATATCCTTGGACATTTTTGCCAAAACTAAGAAGCAGTGTACTTGTCTTTACCAACATTCAAGTAACTAGAAGTATTCTGAATGGGACTTAATTTCAAAAAGCTCTGAGTAGGCACACAGGTGCAATGCCACATGCAACAGCTGACAGGACACCTCCCTATGCATCTTGGGCCCTCCCTCTGCTCTATCCCTCCCTGGAGCAGCAATGCTAACAGCTGATCTAGCAAAACAGGAAAATGTAACATTACATGCCAGGGAATAACCTGTGCATGGACTTCTGAAAAGTGAGCTCTTCTCTTTTGGACATTTAACTTTTTCATTGGAAAGATTATATTGTATTGAGAAATATTTCTAGAGACATCTCTGTGATCTGCTAAGTAGGAAAAGCCCCAATTTCCCTGTCTGTCTTTATGAGGGTTCCCCAACAATAAAGTTCTCCCCATGAGGAAGGCATTAAGTGAGAAGAGCTTAGGGACTGAAATTTTCATCATAAGGAGTAATGTCTTATTTCAAAGAATGTTAGCAAAATCCTAAGCACTTCGGATTATTTTCAGTGACAAGACAGCATCTACATATGATCACAGCCCCTTCAACTGTATGAATTGTTACACAATGTGCCACTTTCCTTTGTGACTCTAGGGATGAATGTATTGAGACATGGAGCAGTGTAAGATGATGAGCCATCATTTCCTGTGCTGTGTTCTAGAAAAGTTATTCCCAAGAGAAATTCTTTGAAGACAGGGTATGATAGTTAAATAAATTTGGAGACTGTTACATAGAAAAAGATCGTCTCTTGGAGGTTCTTTTCTACTGAGTCTAGATCAGGTCTCAGAATTCTTTCAACATCGCACTCTAGTAAGCTCTACTAGTTGACTGGTCTTGGTAAAGAAATGAAACCTGTCCCAGCTACTTGGGAGGCTAAGGTGGGAGGATCACTTGAGCCTAGGAGTTCAAGGCTGCAGTGAGTTATGATCATGCCACTCCAACCTGGGTAACAGAGTAAGACCCTGTTGAAACCTATTTTACATTCCTTTTGTACTCTGGTCTAGTAAGTTTAGAAGAAATTAAAACTGGGATGAGGCCAAGACTGGGGGCTGCTCAGTGGCTTAGGACAACAGTGGAGCTCTGAAAGAGTGTGTCAGCCCTTTTGTCTGAAGGCAGAAAGTCTTGAGTGGAAGACTGTATTATTTGCCAGTGAATTTTCAATAGCAGAAGTTTGGTTTTGATAATGGATTAGTTAACAAAGTACCCTTGGGTGTCCATGGGCACAGAGATAGGTGGGCTTCTTAGCAAAAACAATTGACCGGGAGATAGGCAGATGACCCACGGGGTGGTATTGGTACAGAATGCAATGTATGAACACAGCTTTGCTCCAAGAATAGTAAGAGACACTGCCACACCAACACACTAAAGAAGAAAAATCATTTGATCACATCACTAGATGCAGAAAGAACATTTGACAAAAGCCAACACCCATTCATGATAAAAGCTCCCATAAAACTAGGAATAGGGGAGAACTTCTTCAAGCTGATAAAGAATATGTACAAGACACCCTACAGCTAATTTAATACTTAATGCTGAGGAGCTCGAAGCTTTCCCAGTAAGACCAGGACCAAGGCAAAGATGTTTCTTCTCACCACACTTTTCGTCATCATATTGGGAGTACTAGCTAATGCAATAAGAGAAGAAAATAAAAGAGGTACTGATTGGGAAGGAAGAAATAAAACTGTCTTTGTTTACAGATGACACAATCATCTATGTAGGAAATCTGAAAGAATCAACAAAAATCTCTTGGAACTGATGAGTGGTTATAGCAAAGTTGCAGGATACAAGGTTAATATAAAAAATTAAATTGCTTTCCAACATACTAACAATGAACAGATAGAATTTGAAATTAAAAGCACAATAACACTTACATTGGCATCCAAGAAAATGAAATCTTAAGTATAAGTCTAACAAAATATGTACAAGAACTATATGAGGAAAACTACAAAACTCTGAAAGAAATCATAGAACTCAATAAGTGGAGAGATAGTTCATGTTCATACAGAAAGCCCAGAAATAGACCCACATAATGTAGTTGACTGATCTTTGACAAAGGAACACAGGCAATAAAGTGGAGCAAAGATAGTCTTTTCAACAAATGGTGTTGGAACAGCAGTCACTTACATGGAAAAAAAAAAAGAAACAACAGAATTTAGACACAGACCTTACACCCTTCACAAAATCAACTCAAAATGGACCACAGACCCAAATGTAAAATGAAAAACTGTAAAATTCCTGCAAGATAACATAGGAGATACTCTACCTGACCTTGGGTTTGGCAATGATTTTTTTTTTAGATTCCATACCAAAGACATGATCCATAAATGAAAAAATTGATAATCTGGACTTTAATAAAATTAAAAACGTCTGCTCTGTGAAAGGCGTTGTCAAGAAAACGAGAAGACAAGTCACAGAATGGGAGATGATATTTGAAAAGACATATCTAATCTACAAAGAACTCTTAAAACTCAACGATAAGAAAACAGACAGCCCAGCTCAAAAATGGGCCAAAGAACTTAACAGACACCTCACCAAAGAAGATATACAGATGGAAAATATGCATGTG
>CAUYSK010081479.1:0-37197 GCA_963575035.1 Avahi laniger
ATTTCTTTCTATTTTTGGTAGAGATGAGGTCTCGCTCTTGCTCAGGCTGGTCTCGAACTCCTGAGCTCAGAACGATCCGCCCACCTCGGCCTCCCAGAGAGCTAGGATTACAGGCGTGAGCCACCGCGCCCGGCCTCTTTGCCCATTTTTAAATTGGGCTTTTTATTGTTGTGTTGTAAGAATTCTTTACATATGCTAGATATGAAACCCTTATTAAACAATTTGTAAATATTTTCTCTAATTCTATGGGTTGTCTTGCTAACCCTCTTTTTATGTTTAAACTTATGAGTTATAACAAGTCTTTATTAATTAGTTATATGCTGTCAATGAACATACAGTTTCTAATTCTTTTTTCAAACCTATGTTATTTGTTAAAATGCTATTTCACATGTGTTGAATCTAATAAAAATTTGAGCTTTTGTTTTTCCTTTTTTTTCCTAGCAATCATTTATTTTATTTTAGTAAAGTGTTGGCCTGTGACAAATTAAACAGTTCTTTAGTACAGGTAGTTAGAAAGAACTGGGCTAGAATGTTTTAGACTTGGAGTGTTGTGCCCTAGACTGAGTATTTCTAGTATTTTTCTTTTCCAGCACCAATGTTTGCCTTTACCTGACTTTGATAGCATTTTTATAGAAACGTCCTATCAACATCCTTCCCTTTGGCTTAGAAGCTAAGAGGTTCTGGAAAAGCTAAGCACCTAAGGTTCTGGGTCTTGATTCATTTTCTTTTTTCTTTTTTTTAGCTGTAAAATAAGTTTATTGATGGTAATGCTATATAATTGATTCCCAATATTTGATGACATAAACTTTAGAGTTTTTGAGATATGTGGAATCCTTGTATGCTAACTGGCATAAATCCTACTATGAGAGCAGTCTTAATTGCTTTTGTGATTTCTTCATATATTTATATATTTCTTTGCTTCCTCCTAAAGACCTGTTATGTTCCTTTCATAAATGCATCCTGTAAACAGAGAATTAAACTGGGACAAAAGTTGTGCATTCTTCTAAGCTACATTGTTTTCGCACAAGATACATTTCTTAATAGGCTCCTTATAATGATATTCCATTGGAATAGCAGGTCCTCATTGCTGGTTTCCTGTTTATACTGTGAACAATCTCTACTCCACATCACTGCATGAGTTCTGGCCGTTACCCAGTGTGTCAACTTTTTCCTCCCTAGACCACTGCCAACAGCACCCACATGCCGTGAATCCTCATTTTCTTACCTGAGAGTATCCACCAGTCGTCTAGCAATGCGCTTTCTTCTCTTCAATCTGAAAACCCAGATTCTACTTATCCCACAGATTGCAGGTACTGGTACATTTGAACACTGCCAAGCCCTGGGACATTCTTTAGAGCTTAGGGATTCTGGGCCAGTTGGTTCAGACAGGACACGAAAGGCCTGAAATGATATATAGAAGCATCTTTAGCTAACAACACAGATTGAGTTCACAGTTCTTTTAAAAGAAAATTTCTCTTATACAAAACTTAAGTATCTAAAATTAATTTTATATCTCCACCAAAAGTGTTAAACATTCTTTTATATTTCTTAAATTCTTATCCATTTATAATCACACTGTACTTAAAAAAACTAGTAATGTTGATATATTCCCACATTCCATACCATTATGAAACTTCCCTCTTTAATTTAAAAACCTTACTTTTAATAAAAGACATAAACTTCTCCCATTATCTTCATCCTAAATTTATATATGATAACCTAAAAAGCTAAGAACATTAAAAAAGGTTTATATATATTAACCATGAAATTTGGTTGGTAATTTAAGTTTTTTTAAAAATTCTGAAATAATTATAGATTCATAAGAAGTTGAAAAACCAGTACAGAGGACCCATGTATTCTTCACCCTGTTTTGCTTAATGGTTACTTCTTGTACTATGGTACGATACCCAAACCAAGAAATTACCATTGGTATGATGTGTAAGGTTCCATGACATTTCATCACACCTGTGCATTCGTTTACCTACCACCACAATCAAGACACAGAGCTACTGCATCACCACAAAGACCTTCCTCTTGCTCCTTATAGGCACACCCACTTCCCCCTCCACCATCCCCAGCCTCTGGCAATCATTAATTTGCTTTCTGTTACTATAATGAGAATGTTATATTATATAAATGGAACCATATAGCATGTGATTGGTTTTTTCTTCTCAGATTGGTTTTTTCCACTCAGCATAATGCCCTTGAGATCTATCCAAATTGTTATGTGTATCAATCATTTGTTCCTTTTTATTGGTAAGTAATATTCCACCATAGGGATGTATCAGTTTGTTTAACCATTCGCCTAGTTAAGGACACTTCGGTTGTTGCCAGGTTTTGGCTATTACAAATAAACCTGCTATAAACATTCTGGTACAGGCTTTTGTGTGGACATCAGTTTTTATTTCTCTGGGTTAAATGCCCAGGAGTATGACTGCTGGGTCATATAGTAAATGTATGTTTATAGTTTTCTAAGAAAATGCCAAACTTTTTCCAGAGTGAATGTAACAATTTACATTCTTACCAGCAATGTGTGAGAGATCTTATCTCCCTGAATCCTCGCCACCATTTAGTATTTTCTCTATTTCTTAATGTGCCTTCCCACCCCCACCCCCCCCCCACCCACCAATAGATACATAGTTTCTCTCTGTTGCCCAGGCTGGAGTGCAGTAGCAAGATTATAGCTCACTACAACCTCAAACTCCCGGGCTCAAGTGATCATCCCGTGTAGCTGGGGCTACAGGCACATGCCACCATACCCGGCTAAATTTTTTTTAATTTTTTTGTAGACTCGGGGTCTCAATATGTTGCCCAGGCTGGTCTTGAACTCCTGGCCTCAAGCAATCCTCCCACTTCCCAAAGTGCTGAGATTACAGGCATTAGCCACTGTGCCTGGTCTATTGCACCTGTTCTGATAGCTGTGTATTTAATTTTTAACTACCATCAAGAAAAGTTTGCTTCTGAATTGAGTGGGTAAAAGAGAAGACATATGAGTTAGATGGCTACATATGTCCACTATCACTACATAAACAGTCTACTTCTTTAAGATCAGAGAAAGAAAAGGCCTTGTAAATGGATACAGAACACAAAAAGATATAAACTATAAAATCAAAAACATAAAATGGTGAGTGGGAGTAAAAGTACAGAGCTTTTGTAGATAACAGATGTTGTTAATAGTTTATGATAGACTAGTATAACTATAGGATGCTTTATATGTAAGCCTCATGCTAGCCACAATGCAAAATGTATCTACTTATAGTAGATACATGAAAGATAAAGAGGAATCAAAGCATACTGCTACAGAAAATCATCAAACCACACAGGAAAACAAAAGGAGTGGAAAAAAGGAACAAAGAATCTAGAAACAACCAACAGAATGGCAACAGTAAATTCTTACATATCAATAATTACTTTAAATGTAAATGGACTAAATTTGCCAATTAAAAGACCCAGAGTGGCAGAATGGGTGAAAAAAGATAATCCAACTCTATCTTGCCCATGAAGACTCATTTTGGCTTTAAGGACACACATAGACTTGAAAGTGAATGGCTGGAAAGACATACTCCAGGGGTACCAACATTTATCAGACAAAATAGATTTTAAGTCAAAAACCATCACAAGAGACAAAGAAGTCATTACATGATAATAAAGGGATCAATTCATCAAGAGGGTAAAATAATTGTAAATACATATGCAATCAATTTTAGAGCACCAAAATGTATAAAAGAAATATTAACAGTTCTGAACGGAGGAAATAGACAGTAATAACAACAATAACAATCTAAAATGCCTATGGAACCATAAAAACTCCAAAATAGCCAAACCAATCTAGAGAGAAAAAAACAAAAACAAAACCCCAAAGCTGGAGGCATGACACTCCCAGATTCCAAAATATATTACAGAGGTACAGCAATCAAAACCGCATGGTACCAGCACAAAAACAGACACATTGAGCAACGCAACAGAATACAGAGAATAATCCCAGGTATATATGGTCAATTGATCTTTGACAAAGATGCCAAGAACAAACAATGGGGAAAGAAGCATCTCATCAATAAATGGTGCTGGGAAAAATGAACACTCACATACAGAAGAATAAAATTGGACCCTTATCTCACACCAAATAGAAAAATTAACACAAAATGGATTAAAGACTTAAATTTAAGACCTGAAACTGAGAAAACAGTAGTATTCTTGACATTGGTGTGGGCAATGATTTCTGATTTTTCGGATATGACCCCATAAGCACAGCTGATAAAAGCAAAAATAGACAAATGGGACTACATCAAACTACAAAGCTTCTGCCTAGCAAAGGAAACAACAGTGAAAAAAATAACTTACCAATTGAGAGAAAATATTTGCAAATCACACATGTGAGGAAGGGTAATATCCAAAATATATAAGGAACTCAAACTCATTAGCGAGAAAACTCAATTAAAAAGTGGGCAAAGAACCTGAATAGACATTTCTAAAAAGACACAGAAATGAGAAACAGGTATATGAAAAAATGCTCAACAGAAATCATCAGAGAAATGCAAATTAAAACCATAAGGAGGTATCACTTCACACCTGTTATAACGATTATTACAAAAATAGAACTACCACATGATTCAGCAATCCTACTTCTGAGTATATATCCGAAAGAACAGAGATCAGTATGTTGAAGAAATATAGATATTACTGTGTTCATTGCAGCACAACAGTTAAAACATTAATCAACCTAAGTATCCATCAATGGATGAATGAATAAAGAAATATGTTATATATACACATGGAATATTATTCAGCCTTAAAAAAGAAGGAATCCTGTCATTTGCAAAAATGTGAATGAACCCAGAGGACACATTAAGTGAAATCATCCAGAAAAAAAGACAAATATTTCATGATCTCACTTATCTGTGAAATCTAAAGAAGTTGAACTCACAGAAACAGAGGGCAGAATGGTGGTTGCCAGAAGCTGGGGTGGGTTATGGGGGAAATTGGAAAATATTGATAAAAGGGTACAAAGTTTCAGTTAGGATGAATTAAGTTCTGGAGATCTATTGTACAGTATGGTGACTATAGTTAATGTATATTTGAAAATTGCTTAGACAGTAGCTCTTAAATGTTCTCATCACAAAAAATTGGTAAGTATGTGTAATAAAGGACGTCAGCTTCAGTCAGTCATTTTACAATGTATACGTATATCAAAACATCTCATTATACACAGTAAATAGATACAATTTTCATTTGTCAGTTATACCTTAATAGAGCTGAGGGGGGAAAAATAAGGAAAAGGCCAAACTGGTCACTTTTACTGCCAATAACAAAAACCCGCTGCATTACTCCCCAACTCCTAATAATACCAGGGGAGACCATAACGTCTTCTAGAACACTGCTAATTAGTACCAAAATTAGATTCTCATTAAGGGATAAGTAATGATTATTTTGTCATGCATACTTTTTTTTTTTTTGAGACAGAGTCTCACTCTGTTGCCTGGGCTAGAGTGTCATGGCATCATCCTAGCTCACAGCAACCTCAAACTCCTGGGCTCAAGCGATCCTACTGCCTCAGCCTCCAGAGTAGCTGGGACTACAGGCATGCGCCACCATCCCGGCTAATTTTTTCTATATGTATATATTTTTAGTTGTCCAGATTATTTCTATTTTCAGTAGAGACGGGGGTCTCACTCTTGCTCAGGCTGGTCTCAAACTCCTGACCTTGAGCGATCCACCCGCTTCGTCCTCCCACAGTGCTAAGATTACAGGCGTGAGCCACCGTGCCTGGCCTGTCATGCATATTAACCATTACTAAGTTACATGTTCAATAACGTGGGTCTATAGATTTGCTTATTTAAAATCACTATAGAAATGACTATGTGAACATAAGACCGGCTTACTTATCCTGCTTATGTAAGGCAAAATGTCCAAATTTTAACAGAAATAAATGACTTCTATTATCCATATGGTCAAGGATATTTTAGTAAGAAAAAGTCATTAATGGTAGCGATCTTAAATGCTTATTGAGACTCCTCCTGACTTTTCTCTTTATTCTGGTCACAAATTATCCCAATAATTTAAAAGACATATACCATTACCTGTTTGATGGGCTCTGCAATTAAACATCCAACTACTCTCTTTTCATCAGATATAAAGAGAAAAGTTTTGGTTTTGTCTGGACACTGGGAAACAACTTGCTGGAAGCCCAGTTCATTATCAACAAGTTCTTGGACATCTTCTACCTAACGATGTTAAAACAAAAAAAGGTGAATTTGTTTTTAAAAGTACAGTAGAAAGTACTCATTTATATACATAAAATGTCCGATTACTACCGTTTTAGCCTTTTAATTCCCTAAATTTATACACCCCTCAAATTATTTCACTATTGATGCATGTAGCTACTACTTTGGAAACAGGATTTTAAAAACCTATTTTAAAGATCATTTAAAAAAAAAAAAAAGATCATTTTCACCAGAATGAAATTCAGATACCTGGAAGGGGTAAGGAGTAGTACCAAAACAGATTTGTTTACACTTGATTCACTGTTTATGGCAACTAAACATCGAACCCAAGAAACACAGGAAACACCAACATAAGAAAGAGACCCCAAGGCCATTAATTTCTCATCACTGAAAAGTGTAGTTCATCTTTCACAAGTGAAAAAAGGCAAAAGATAAGCTGTGCAGCATTATCTGCTTTCTTTAATCTCCAGCTGATATTCCTTTGTCTTGCAATTCTAAATTTAGTTTTGTATAAACTATGAAAATCATCCCTAGGCATGTACCCAAGTGGATTACATGTCAGCAAAGGCAGTTCACACTTTAACAAAGGTTGATTTCTTGGGCGTGGGGGAAGAACAAGGATTAAAAAGATAATGTTTCACACCTTTCTGAGAGCATAACTTGGATCACGTGGCAGGACCAACACGATTTTCCCATCCCAAAACTCTGCTACTACTCGTTCTTTCTTCCACCCCTGCCAAAGGGGGAAAAAAAGAGTTACAGTATAATTTGTGAAGAGGAAAACAACAACATTAAATAATTTGGTCTAGAGAAGACAAAAGGCTAAACACGAATAATATTAAAAAAAAGAGGATGAAGTCAACTAAAAGTAAGGTGAGAAGGGAAACAAAAGATGCCTAAAACAAAGAGCCTATCCTCAATGGGCTTGACACCCTATTTGAAGATATGTGTATAATCTAGTATAAAACAAAACAAGAGCCCTTCATAGAAACATAGAGGAAGAAATACTGAATTATCAGGGGTGAGCAGGTGGGGAAGGGGTAGTAGGCTAAGCAGAACTCCAAAGAAAGGCTTAGTAGGAGTCCTTAGACCTCTGTCCCTTAAGCTTGACAAGACTATGTGGACAGGCTCACTGTCTTACTAACCACGTTAATCTCAGTCCCTAGCATAGTACTTTGGTATGTGGACCCAGTGCTTAACTGAAAGATGTTGAAGTAGTATGACATTTGATAAGGGTTTTAAAAAGCTTGGTTAAGATTTCAATGAACATAACGGGGAAGGTGGTCACTCCAGGCTAAGGTAACTAACTGAATAAGCAAAGGTGCAGAGAATGGCAAAAAGTCTGATGTGATTGACTAAATGACTGGAAGAAATGAGACTGGAATATCTGGAATAAATTTAATAAGATCCACATGAAGAAAACTATAAAACTTTCCTAAAGAAAGACATGAATCAACAGAGTTATAGTAAGTTCCTGAACTGGAAGACTATGAAAAATAGAACTTTTTTTACCCTAGAGAAAATGACATCAGTTTGACTACAATTTCAATCAAAATTCCAATAGGTTTTTTATTTTGGGGGAACTTAATGATAGGCTCATTTTACAGTTTATGTGGAAGAGTAATGTGTAGAAAAAGTCACGATATTTTTGAAGAAAAAGATGAAAGGGGACTTACTTGACCAGATATCCAAACAAGAGTATGAAGCTACATTTAAGAGTGTGGTACTGGCACAGAAACAAAGAGCAGAATGATGTTCACTAACAGACTCATTTGTATGTGGGAATTTAGAATAGATCAAAGATGACATTGATAATCAGTGTGGAACGTGAACTAGACAAACAGTAATGTTGGCACACTTGGCAATCCTTTAGGAAAAATACAAAGTTAAGATCCAACTCTAATGCTATGTCTTACAACATTTCAAATGGATTAAAAATCTAAATATAAAATTTATAGCTATAAAATATTTTTAAAAATATAGGAAATGGGAAGAGGGAGGAGGGATTGGGTAAATTCACACCTAACAGGTATAATGCACACTATTGGGGTGATGGGCACACTTATAACACTGACTCAAACTGTACAAAAGCAGTACATGTAGCCAAAACATTTGTATCCCAGTAATATTTTGAAATTAAAAAAAAATAAAAATATATATAGGAAAAACTTTTTATTAATCTTGGGATTGAGAATGATGTTCCTGAAACCCAGTGGTCACAAATTAATTAAAATTTTAATTTTGATTTTCTGTGGCAATATACACCATAAAAAGTTTTAAAAAAAATCAAGTAATGGTATTTGTATATTCAGAAAATATCTCTGGAAGACATACAGATGAAACTGTTAATGCTGGATGTCTGTGGATAGGGGAACAGGTAACTGAAAGGGGTAGGGAGAGCGAATTTTCCCTGGATACAGTTTTGCATCTTATGAATTTTGACATATGTGAAAGAAAGCAACCCAATATAGTATAGACAGGCTTCATCAGAAGAATTTGGTTTGTTCCAGAGGCCAGATCAAAGAGCTCAAGGGGAAACATGCCATGTGACCAGGTGGGCAGGGGCCAGATAATGAAGGGCTCAGCTGGCCATGGGTGAGGAGTTTCGGTTTTATTCCCAGTGCAACGGGAAGCTGTCAAATTTGAAGCAGAAAACATAAGAATTGTACTTATATCTTAGAAAGAACTCCCTGGCTGACGTACAGAAAACAGATCAGAGAAGGCAAAAATTTACACTATACACATACATTCTCTCTCTCACATTTTCTCTCATACGCGCACACATATTTTATATACACATATATAGAGAAGGTTGAGGCCAGATTAAGGATCATCTAAGCACTGGCAGGAGTTTTTCTAAAAGTATGTAGAATCATACTAGACTTATGTTTTAAGAAGTTATTCTGGTAGCACTGTGGGAGCCCAGTAAGGAAGCTGGTTTAATAAACCAAGCTAAAAATATTGTAAAGGCATGAATATGACAATAAAAATAGGAAGAAAGGAATGTATTTGAGTAGTAGGTACAATCATAAATATAAGGCCAACCATAGGCTGTGTTTGGACTTGAAAGTTGTTTGATAAAGAGGTAGGACCTCTCCTCTCAGAAAAAGCCTGGAAAAATCAAAGAAAGGTTGTTTTTCTAAAGCCATCTATAAAGAAGAGATGACAGCGGCAAGAGGGGATCTCTTCAAGTCTTCGAGTTTTGTACCTCCTGATTATTCAGTTCTGCTCAGAATGCAGGGTATTTATAAACACTTCTTTTATATTAGGATAGTAAGTTTGAAACAACATCATTGAAAGTTTTAATAGTGTCAGCCTCAAATTTTAAGGACAAGAAAACTGCAGACAATGAAATATTTATGGATGCATAGATCTTTTGTATTTAATTTAAAAGGTCTCTTTTAAGGAAGTTTTATTTTTAGGACAAATCTGACTTACCACATATTTGATTCCTTCCAGAAATCTGTGGTGATGCTGAACATGCTGCATTTCATCTTCAGGGCTGGAAGCAGCATATATCATGCCACAAGATTTACACATAGTAGCCCCAAAATGTTTCTGACCTGCATCCTGTAATGGGGGTGGGGGGGAGAAGCCAGTCTAAATGTATCAGAAATAGCTCTAAATTAAGTTCATGTAACCATTCACTCAAATTTCTCCTTATTTTTCTTTTATGCTGGCACAAGTGAAAGACTAAATGAAAGTCTGGTTACTATACCTTCCTCGCTCTCCTCCCCTTCCCCAAAACAAAGTAGAATGAGAAGAGACCTAAAAACACAATAAATTGATAAAAGTGATAGAATTGTTTCTTTGAAAGCACAGTATAAAAAAAAACTAAGATTCTTCACTAGACCCATAGTTCTAAGAAGGAATAAGATTAAATCATAAAAATTATAGCTAGAATGAACCA
Source organism: Avahi laniger (assembly GCA_963575035.1). Taxonomy (NCBI): domain Eukaryota; kingdom Metazoa; phylum Chordata; class Mammalia; order Primates; family Indriidae; genus Avahi; species Avahi laniger. The sequence continues at coordinate 10,132 of CAUYSK010081479.1, forward strand.
CGGGACTTCTTTATGAAGCTCTTATATCAAAGACCTAAAATAATCTTATTTCCCTCGGCTTTCAGATGTCTGCGTGGAAAAAAAAAATCTTATTTCAAAGAGGAAGGGCAAAAAATTCCAGGATTTTTATATTAATTATACACTCTTTTCTCCTTAAGCAGTTAGGAATATTAAGTTATTTATTTTTAAAGAATACTAAGATTCTTTGACCCAAGAGCTTACAAAAAATATATATATAATAAAAGTCCAGGAAAAGCACAGATACATTCATGAATATAGGGAAGTCAGTAATATTCAATGGCATAATCTACAACCATTGAAAATACCAGCTTCTCAACTGTCTAACACAGGGCTTGACGAACTTTTTCTGTAAAGGGCCGAACAATAAATCTTTTAGGCTTTGCAGGCCACACATGGTTTGTCATACTCTTCTCTCTTTCAAACCTTTAAAACTGTAAAAACCACTTTTAGCTTACGGTCGTGGCTCAGGTTTGGCCCATAGCCAAAGGCCTAACTCAGTATAGCTATTTCCATCAAATCTTTTGTCAATCAACAATAATTTTCTTTACCTGGAGACAACTCATTCATGACATTGTACTAAAATACTAACATCGTCCAATATTATCAGTTCAAAAGTCTACTGACTAGCTTTAAATGTGGTCACTACAACAAAACTGGCATTTATAAAACTCAGAATATCAATAAACCCAAGTTAACTATGCTAAGTTAAAATGTCTGACTTCATGCTCTTTATGTGACAGCCATGACAAGAAGAGCTTTCTTTTGAATTTACTCACAATGACGAGCTGGTCTTTTGATTCTTTATTTGTATCTCTGGCATTAGTATTTTTCTGGGTATTGGTCTGTTTCAAGCCGTTAGTACGTATGACGGATCCCACAGAAGACTGTTCTTCAGCTAGAGATCTTGAAATAGAAAGTTGATAAATATTATAATTTTAAAATGTTTGAGGAATTACAATGAAAACAGACATATGTATATAACATTTACAGAGCACCTTGAGATTTTTAGTGCTTTCTGTCTGACAATAACTTGATGAAGCAGTAGGGACAGGAACAATGAGAAACCTGAGGCCCACTCAGAGAGGGTCAGCAATTTACTCAACGTAAAGTAACTAGTGATCGGCAGTGTTAAGTCAACTCCTGGTCTTCTGACTCTAATCCAAGGGACTTTCCTCTACAGTATCAGATGCACACAGGTAGAACCACTTTGGAAGTTGATTTCACCCTTAAAAGATCTTTTTTTGCTTTATCAAATCTTAGGACGTTTACCTGTGTAGGTATAAAAAAATTCCTACAGCAAATAAGTAGACTCTAATACTGAATCTCACAGATCCACAGGAAATCAGAGTTACCAGCGTATTATGATCCAACAATTTTTTACTTGGGCTATGAGGCTAATAAATTCACTTTTCCTCATACAGAAAGCAGCACCCCACTACCATAAAATTCTTAAGGAAAAATAAAAAAAAAAAGTTTGGCTGGATAGCTGTAGTTGAGCCAACCTTTTCCCATTAGGAAAGAATGTTGGGATTGGCTTATAGAGGTTTCAAACTAGAGCCCTTCAGGCCAAATCCAGCTAGCAGATATGTTTTGGGTGGCACACATGGTGTTTTAAACTTTGGATGAGCTATCAATATTTTAAAATCTAGAGATTTTACTTAAAAATATGTATTTCCAACATTACAAGAGACACTACAAGATCACTAGACCTCTATTCCTTCAAAGAATCAACTAGTTGGAGCTTGAAATAACACATGCTCTTTTAAATGGGGCATGACATTCTCCAAGTGGCCCTAGTCTCCACCCAGCCTGCTGGCTCCGGAGGCAGGGAGTTTGTAACCCTTGCTTTATAATGAAAGGATCTTGGTTTTCCAGGAAGGAAAAGGAGAAGTCCTTAGAGAATAGAAGTAAATAGGCAAGGAAAAAACTAAGTGCCCAAAGTAAGAAGTTAAGACAGTAGGAAAAAAACTTGACGAGTAAAAAGAAAGTAGAAAAAAAAACTACACAATGCTTTAAGCTAAGTCAAGCTGTCTTGTTATCATTTGTCTGAAAAAGTGGCTTTCAAAATGACTTGACAAACCTATGGTAAGAGACGTATTTCACATCAAGACTAGTAACACATACAACTAAAGCTCAAGTCTCGCTAAATACATTTGCTGTGTGAGATGTACTATTCCATTAAAAAAAACTCTGGATATGACGCCCTAAAACAGGTCTGACAAACTACTAATGGGCTGCTACCTGCAGTATGAAAAACACTTGTCAAGATCACTGACCCTTTCCACTTTATGCAGCCTTTGCTAAAGCAACTCGGCTCTCCCTGACCCTGCATGCATGACAACAATCTTTTTATTTTCATTTTAACAATTGCAATGCTTTTATACTCATTTGTTTAAATGCCTGTCCTCCTCTAATCATAACCTCCCTTGATAGCAGGACCATGTGCTATGTAGCTTCACATCTCTAGAACTCAGGATATAGGTTCAATAGCACACAGTAGATGCTCTCTAAATGTCTGTCAAATGAATGAATACAAAAAACAAATGTGAGACTGTGCACCTGGAGAATCTATAATCTACTTGAAGCAAAAGTAATAGATTTAACCACAAGAAATTGTTATCTGATGTCTTGGAGTCTACAAAAAAGTAATTTCATATAATAGTGTCCCTTGGAAGAATCAAAAGCAGGCAAAAAAGCAAAAAAAATAAATAAAAAATAAAAAAGAATAGTGTCCCAATATCTTTTTATGCTAGATGAAATTAGTATATATTTTTAATCAGCTAGTTGTAGTAGGCTTCTGCTATGGTTTGAATGTCACCCAAAGTTAATGTTTGGAAACCTAATCCCTAATGCAACACAGCTGGGAGGTGAGGCCTAATGGGAGATGTTTAGCTCATGAGAGCTCCATCCTCATGAATGGATCAATGTCAATTATTAAAGGCTTTGCAGCTACAAGCAAGCTCTCTTGCTTTTTTGTATCCATTCTCTTTGTCCTTCTGCCACAGCATGAGGCAGAAAGAGGGCCCTCACCAGATGTGGCTGCTAGGTCTTAGACTTACCAGCTTCCAGAACCTAACCAAATAAATTCTTGGGCATTATAAATTACTTAGTCTGGTATTCTATGATAGCAACACCAAACAAACTAAGCTTCCATCTTTAATAACAAGTCACAAAAGAAGACAACACAGGTAAGAAAAGGCAAAGATAAGAAAAACTGGGATCGTGGCCTTGAAAAGGAAAGTTGCTCAACAAACCTAATCACTGAATCAATTTAAGGTGAGGTACTCTAAGAGTAAGAGAATTTAGCCAGGAAGTTCCTTGCTTAATACCTCAAGTTATGTATCATCAAATGCGGAGAGAAGAATCAAAGCTACCTAGGAAGATGTTCAGACCATAAGAAACCTTTTTCAGAGCTCTGCCACCTATCATGCTCTCTACCCATCCACACCTCCCCCCACTGCAGGCTTTAACTTTGAACAGGATAGCGGTAGCAGCTAGAATTATGATAACATTAAGCTGCTGTAAGTTACTTACTCCTCTGGCCAGTTTCCCCATCTATAATGTACGGTAGTAATACTACCTACATCATAAGGTTGTAAATGCTTATTAAATTTTAGCTATTATCAATATATCATCACCCAGGGAGGGCAATATAGCCTAATGGGCTTTTGATTCAGATATGAATTCTAGTCCTGCCCCTAGCACCTAATACCTGTGCAACTGTGGCTAAATCACTAACACTTTCCCAGGCTGAAATGAAATCAATAATAGTATCTACCTTCTGAGTTGCTGTAAGGATTAAGTGAGATAATAGACACAAACTACTTATTATGGACCAGGTACTATATAATAATGTTAGTAATTACTATTATTCAAGCCTATAAAGATCTTTTTCATCTCTCAACTCTTAAGTTCTCAGCAGTTTCTATGAGAGGGACTGATTTCATCTCCTGTTCTCAACGTTATTCTCCTATTCCCCTTAGTAAGGAAGAAAAAAATGTTCCCTAAGTTAAATTAGGATAAGAAAGAAAAAAAGTCCCTGAGGACCTATAATATAACCAATAATCCTTAAACTTTAAAACAAAAACAATGGTTACCTTTTTGTATTGACTGAAGACACATTGAAGATGGGATAGATGATGGACTCGGAAGAAACTGGGAGGGGGAAAAATGACAATAATTTGTATTACCATATAAAATCAAAGCTTTAAATCGTAAGATTTTAAAGGTTAATAAGACCAAAATATTCACATTACTCAAATTCAAGATTTAACAGTAATCAAGACAGTGTGCTATTGGCAAAAGAGTAATAGATCAGTAGAACAAAAGAGCCTAGAAATAGACCCACACGAAGTCAACTGATTTTTGACAAAGTGGCAAAAGTCATCTTGTGAAGAAAAGTGAGTCTTCAACAAATGGTGTTGGAACAATTAAATGTCCATATGTAAAAAATTACACATACTCACATCTTATGTAAAACTTAACTCAAAATGAATCACAGATCTAAATGTAAAACATAAATTATAAAATTTCTAGAAAAAATATTAGAAAAAAAGCTGCATGAACTTGGGTTTGTTGTTAAGTTTTTAGGTACAACACCACAAACATAATACATGAAAGAACTCTTATGGTACATCCACAGTTCAGTGATAAATGGGAATTACCACTAATATACACAACATGGATGCATTTTAAGCACATTACTAACTGAAAGCAGCCAGGCCCAAAAGGCTATATATTGCACGGTTTCATTTATATAATGCCTTTATCTGAAAAGGTAAGACTATAGGAATAGAAAACAGATTAATGGTAGCCAGGGGGTGGGGGAGGGGCGAGTAGTTGACCACAAAGGGTAGGCATAAGGGAAATTTAGGGTGAAGAAATTTATGCGTTTAACAAAACTCATAGAACTGTATATCACAAAGAGTAAATGTCAATGTATAACAAAAGAAGAAAAAAATATATATCAACTAGAACATTCAGGGATCCCAAGATAGAATGGAGACTGTAACGCATGAATTGAACGGTATGGCGTAACTACACTGAAGGAAGCGGGGCGGGGGAGAAGCTGACCCAAGTAACTTTAGCAAATGGTATTTTGACTAGAAATTATGAGGTTAAAGACAGAAAGACTGTAAGACTGTACTTAACGATTATAATCTAATAGGTAATTTTTTTTCTCACAGGGGTATGAATTAACAATTTTGAAACCGTTTTACATACATATACTGGGGCTGAATAAATACATGTAAAATAAATATTCACAATGTAAATGTAAAATGTAAAATAAATATTCGCAAGTCCCTACTGATGCTGATTCGATCATTTATTTAAATGACTGAATAAACAGAGGCACAAAAGAGACAAATCTTATTTACAGCAGAATTTCAAATACTATATGTAGTTATTTTCCTCTTCAGGAAATGAAGCTTAATTCCCTCCGCCCCCCAAAAAAGGTAGGTTAGGCTTAATAGTGACTAGGTTTCAAAGAATAAAATACAGGAAGGCAAAATAGTAACTTTATAGTGGAGAAACCTGACACACGACCTTAACCTGTTAATGAAGGTTGGCATCACTAGGATGCTACGTAGCTATTATGTGCCCCCTGATACCATGTGATCAGAAGGGCACTTCATTTCCGTGGTCTTCTTTCCAAAATCCCATAACTACAGTCTAATAATGTGAAAAACATGTGACAAATCTAGATTCAGGGACATTATGCAGGGTATCTGGCTAGTACTCCTCAAGAATGTCATGGTCATAAAAAACACAGAAACAAGGAAAAGACAGTAAAAATGTCACAGACCAGAGAAGCCTAAAGAAACATGACAACTAAAAGTAATGTGGTACCTGGATTGGATCCTAGAACAGAAAGAGGACATTAATGGAAAATTCCAAATTCCGTCTAGTGTTTAATTAACGGTAATATACCAAAACCAATATTCGGTGAACTCCAAATAAAGTCTAGTTTCTTAGTTTTGACAAAGGTGCTATGGTACTGTAAGTTGTTAACAATGGAGGAAATAAGGTAAGGGATACATAGCAATTCTCTGTACTATAACTCTTCTGTAAAAATACAATTATGGCAAAATAAAAAGCCTATTAAAAAAAAGACCAAAGTTAAAATAGCAGTTGATTTGAGAAAAATAAGTTGAAAGTGGGCTATTTAGTAAAAAAAAGTAAACTTTAACTTTGCATTAAAAAATAATTAGAGCTCATCATCTAGAAACAAGACTAAGGCAGGTGAGTCTGATCTGGTATGGGTAAGATACTTAACCTAAGTCCATTTCCTCATTTATAAATGGGCATAACAGAGCCAATTTCCTAGGGTAAATGGGAGAATTAAATGATAAACTGCAATTATTAAGTAATAAACTTCAATCATTTATATACTACTTTCATGACTTTTGCCATATCCTTGTACCATCTATTATTTTTATTTACTAAACATTTTTCTTTAAATTGACTTAGACAACACACTGAATTTTAAAAGAAAAATTTATAACAATTGTAAATAGAAGCCATTATCTGTTATACGTTCTATTATATCAGTACTAGGAGTACAACCCATGGGAAACACATAACGTTCACTAAATACTTAGCACTGCTTGCTACATATTCAGCACTCAGTATATACTAGTTATTAACATTACATCTCAGAATTATCATAATGAATTATTCTATATATAATTAGATCCTCTAAGGGTTATTGTACCAGATTAAGCTTTTAGTTTTACTTTTTATTTACTTCCTGTGAGCTACAGCTTCTCACTACAGTCAACATGTCTACTCCTAGAATTTTATTTCCAAATTCATAGATATAACCAATGAGGTGAAGTTGTCAAGAATATGGCTGTGAAGTAAAATGCTAATTAACCTCTTTATATATTGGGCTTTGATCACAAATATATATATATAGGACATTGTTTTAACTCCTATTATGGGTAAAAGATAGGGTGGGTATGATTTTATAAGGGCTTAATTTGGCCATGGACACAGACGAATTAAGCACCAGTATTTTGTCTGATGTTTTAACCAAAGATCTTCTTGTCTCTGCTTTTCAAAATGTACTGCACTTGCTTTACCACAGAAGAGTCACAGAGATAAACACAAAGATACTAACCACAGGCATACCACTGAGAAAAAAAAAACCCAGAAAATATATGAATTATTGCATATGAAAAATGTAATGAAGCATTATCACAAGTAGCCAAATTCATGTGAGTTTTCTCTTACTTACTTGTCTTGTTCTCACCAAGAGAATCCTCTGAAGAAAAACACTTATTTTTATCAACTTTACATTCCCTTGAAGAAACTACTCCATCTGATGAATCCTGAAAATGAACAGGTTTAAAAAAAAAAAAAAGGAAATCTATAATTCTCATGTGTTTTCTATTTAGTGAATGAACCCAAATAGATCTGTTTCTAAGACAAAATATTTAGTTTATTAAGAATTACATTTCATAATGTAATTTTAAATCAATTTTCCATTTTTAGAAAAATTTCCTCTATTCATTAAATGTACATCAACTTTTAAAAGTCAGAGTATACATATTGTAATTTGTCATCCTGTCAAAAATGTATTATATACCCTGATAAAGATGGCAGAATGAAGATTATAGACTATCACTTCCATATCAATTAAATGAACAAGAAAAATTAGTAAGAATGGAAAAATTTTCCCCAAAAGCCACCAAACTAGAAAGGGACAACTTTTTGTCATAAACTTTAAAAGCAAGCAGCCAAAGAATGAATAACATTCTGGAGTCACTGGAAAGGCTTCTCCCACAAAGGTTTTGAACAGGGAAATAGGAAAAGCAAAATACAAAAAATCCTGACAAATTTCCCCGACAAAACCACTATTTTTGAATTATACTGGGGTATAGAGAAAAAGGAAAAAAAAAAACCTTGTTTAAAGTAGAACTTCTATTCAAGACTATAATATTTCAGCAGAGGGCGGTTAACCTATTTGTTTGCCATTTCTCAGGACTCCATAATGACTTGGGGAATGGGTATCCTCATGAAAATCAGATTCATCCTTAGCTAGCAGAGATGAATCCTAGCAGTGGGTATTTAACAAAATCCTCAGAGAAAGCAGAGCTCAGTTCTACAAATTTAAGATGCACAAAAGCTTAGCTTCTCATTGTACTGAAAATTAGATAGAACTCAATACCACCTCCTTAAAGTGAAGCTCAGTAAAGAAAATGAAAATAAGGCAGAAAAGGGTGTTGCAAAGAATTTACCAGGTCCCCATATCAAGTTATTCTGATCTACCAAGTAGAATAACTGGGAGATGGATGGGGAAATTGCAGACTATCCCCACTTTATTTCGTTAGATTGAGACTTAATTTTAGCTTGAGTTGTGCCCAAATGTTTTTTAAACTGAGGTAAATTTAAACACAGTGAAATGTACAGGTATAAAGTATACACTTTGATGAATTTTGATAAATTTACATACCCATGTAACCCAAAACCCTATCAAGACATAGGGGTGTTTTGTTGGTAGAAACAGAATGCGAACAATTAGTAGAATTAGAAGGTCATGGCTTAGCCAGCAAGAACATGTCTCATTTTATATTTGGCAATACTTGATAAACAGGAAGAAACATTTACAGTGGGGACTATAAACTTAAATATCTACAAAGGCAGAAGGTAAGTAAAATTATCAAAACTGATCTAAATACATATATATACTGACTCAGTGGAAGGAAATGAAGAGCCCGTTAAGTGTCAAATGGTATGATACTCAGCCGGATACTCAGCTGAGATTATTGCCATGTAGAAATGAGGCTCTGCTTTGCCACACCTTTCTATTTTTTGAGACACCGGAAATCTGTTTTCTTGAATTTTAACAATTTTTTAATTATGTAGGCTAAGCAAAACATCCACAGGCTGGATTTGGTTCACTGGCCGTGAATTTAGAAACATTGCCATTGAGGTTTGAAATTTAGGTGATTACAAGAGGTATGAACTGGGTTTGAGAGAAAGCAGTAGAAGGACAATGATGAGAGGTGGATTAGAAGGGAAATGACCACAGAGAGTATTTGAATTGCTGGATATACGAACCTATCATTCCTGCAGCTGCAAACATAGCGATGAGGATAAATAAGCCACCACAGACACAGAAGCCTTGATCTGGGAGACAGTCTTTCTTAAGGCCTGATACCTCAATTGTTTTCTAGCCCCAGCTACTTGAAAACAACCTTTTCTGGATCAGTTTACAGACAGGAACTCAATAATATAAGTTCTAGACTACTGTAGTCTAATATGGTAGCCACCAGCCACATGTAGCTAATAAGAACTTGAAACATGGGTAATCCAAATTGAGCTATGCTGTTAACTATAAAATAAACATGGATTTCAAGGACTTTGTACAAAAAAAGAATGTGAAATATCTTATAACCTTTTACATTGATTACATTGAAATGGTAACATTTAAAATACACTGGGTTAAATTTTTTTACTTTTATTAATGTGGCCAAGTAGACAAATTTAAAATTACATGTGGCTCATATCAGACAGCATTAGCCTCAGCTATGTTAAATATGAGCAGGACCAAATGAAAGCCCATAGAATGGGAACTGTGAAAACATAGCATGTAAAATAAACAAAACTTGACTATACATTTACTGTGATCATCTCCAGTAGTGGGATTACAGAAGATATTTTTCTATATATAGTTTCTATATACTCCAAAGTTTCTAGAATAATCTACTACTTTAAATAAGTTGAAACAAGTAAAAAAATGACATCCTTACACTCTGGAAACATACTACCTGAGTTTTGTTGTACTTTCTAAAATCACTCATTACCAAATAAAGGTTATTAAGTTTCTCTGGACAGACTGTAATTTACTTATGAGGAAATTTAATGAAATGTATACTTTAATGCCAACAAAATGTCAGTAGGCTTCCTTAAGCCAAAAAAGGGAAAAAAATCTCATCTTTCCACCCTGCCTCTAAATTCTTTACATTTGGCGAAACTCTATTTGGCTTTATAAAAGCAATCCTGCAGACTGCAAAGAAAATCAAATTTTGTTCAACTATGTTACACACGTTATTTATATTGAAGTTTTGTTATATAGCCAATTGTTTTTAAAGTGATATATTTAGCTTTCTTTACCTTTATTAATTTGTCTTCATTTTTACTTCTTGCACTCAGTAGCTCAATATTCATTTCCCTTTCCAGTAATAAGGACTTTGGCATTTGCCTTGTCTGAAAAGTTTTTCTTTCACCGACAGTCTCTATATCAGAATCTTCAGTCACTACTGATTTATTCTTTTGAGTGAGTCCCAGTGATGGCTCATTTTCCTGAGAAATTTTTCTAAGACAAGATTTTTTTCTACTAACAAAAAATGCTGCTCCACCCTGGAGTGTAACCTGTGGTTTTATTTTTTGGCTTAAAACTCGAGGAGCATTTGGATTATTTTCAGCTGAACAACAATTATTCTCTTTCTCCATTATTGGCTTATAGGTCACTCGATTTTGCTTAGAATTTTTAGAATTCCTTGATACAGGCTTGATGTGCTTATAACGTGGTTGATACTTAGCAGTTAAACTCTTCTGTGGTTTTTTCTTCCTCTTCTTGGAGCAAATTGGTTTTCCCTGAATTTTTTCTGTCACACCGGGAAAAGATTTATCTTCATTATTAGTTTTTAGACAAGTGGATCTACTCTCTTTTATTAGCTTTCTCTCCAATGGATTGAGGTACGACTTATTTTTGTTGTTGTAAAAGGATAAAGTGGACACAGCAGATTTAAATGGTGAATGTTGATTTGCAGATAGCAATCTATCTTCTTCAGTTGTTTTGAGTGGACTTAAGATGAAATGGCCTTGTTGAGAGCAATGCACCTTTTCTTCATTTTTATCACTGCTTTGACAAATGTGCTTCTTATTAGGTGATGGAAATAGATTTTCAGTGAACTGCAAAATTGATTTCTTTGATGGAATATCTGACAATAGGCTATGAAAAGAAAAACTCCATTGATAAGTTCATTATTTTGCTTCAAAATTTATGTAAATAAACTCTACCCATAGGTCAAATTAAAAACAATACATCCTTCCCCAAACATACATACACATTAGTTTTTAAAAGCAGAATTATATCTTTATCAAACATTCAAATATCATTCCAAAGTAAGATCCTATTAATGTCATGAAAACAGACATTGTATACAAACAACCTCTGATATACATGTATATGTGTGTGTTTTAAAATCTATTTCTATATCTTGGCCATATGCAATTACAGCCCATATAATTTGCTCAAATGGCTACAAGAAATCTCCTATACTGATTCTGTAATAAACTGACCCCCTGGGGCCTTTCCTATAGAGAGTAATTTATATCTGTGAATACAGACTTTCTAGGATTGCTTACAGACAGGCATCTACTACATGCAAACGACCATGTAAAATATCACATTATTACATAAGAGAAAGGAAAAAAGTAATCAAATATTTGATATACTTCCCAGCCATAGAAAACAGCTCTTTGATTCCCTCCAAAAGGACTAAATTCACTCAAAAATTTACCGTATTTCCTGACTAGAGTTAGAATACAGAATATTGCAGTAGCCACAGGGAGCAGGCTAATGGAAGATTGGAAATTTTAGAAAACAGGAAAAAGAACAAGAAAAACAGGGAGGTAGATTTTTCTTTATATATATATTCTTTTTTTTTTTATAGAGGTGGGCGGGGGCGGTCCTTGCTCTTGCTCAGACTGGTCTCGAATTCCTGACCTCAAGCCATCCTCTCACCTCAGCCTCCCAGAGTGCTAGGATTACAGGCCTGAGGCGCCACCATCCCCCAACCCCCGCCCCCATCTGGATTTTTCTTTTTTCAAGAGTTCCTATGCATATGATGAGACTCACCTTTCACAGTTTGAAGAATGCTGCTTTCTCTTCCTTGGAGTAAAAGATGCCATCTTAATTCCTAAAAGCAGTAGGACGATTATAATAACCAAATTCATCACAAGGGTATAAAAATCAGTATATCAAAATGATACCTTAAAAGTCTGAAAAATTTTCAGATGGGTGATGGTCGTTAAAGATCCAAGAAAATGATTTTTTAAAAAGCAAATTACTTTAATAAAGATGTAAACCATGAATTTAAAAAGAGAAAACACTACACCACAGAAGCGCATAAGAACAGAAAATAAAAGTAGGGATTATATCTATGTTTCAAGCTGGAAAATGATCTTACCAAGAAGGAAACAGTTTTCACCCTAATTCAGAGCACACTTTCCCCAAGTTTAAACACCATCTTCTGTGAAGCCTCTCACCACACCCTGCCTCCCACCGTTAGATGCTCTTGTTCTCTTGCTTCCATTGCACCCCATATTCCCTTGATATTCTATTTAACATTTTTTTGTTGTTTACCCATCTGAACAGCCTGTATGTTCAATGAAGGCAGAGACTATTTTTAACTTTTCATCAGAGCCCAGCCAGAAAATGGATGAAGCACAATCCTCTCCCATTTTACCAGCTGAGGATCCTCGAGCAAGCCGTTTGCTTCCTTACTTACAAAACACTGAAGTCCTCAGGCTGCTCAAAACGAATTCTAGCATGCTCGTTAACTCTTGAGCAGAAAGTATGTTGCTCAATAAAAGCTCATCCCCTTCGCCTTCCTTTGGGTCAGGTGTATTCCTCCCCCCAAAATTACCTAAGCGTGATTTCAAAGCTAAGTGGACAAACAGAAAGACCGGGATCTCTGAGAATTTATATCAAGCTGCGGCTTACGGGAAGACCGTTCAGGGGCTGAGCTGAGAAAAGGCAGGAGAGAGAAGCTTCCCGAATCCTGAACCCTGTCAGGGCAAAAAGACGTGAAGGCGCCGGGAAGATGGAAACCCGGTGCAGGCGAGTGCGGAGAACCGGCGGTGGCTCGGTCTCGGGCCCGCTGACGTGCCAAGCCCACGGCAACAGCTCTTTTCCGTCGACACTCACCCCCGTGTTCCACAGAGTCACCTGTTCTCCTCAGCCTTCCACCCCCAGGTTGAACCTTCCCCAGCTTTTTACCTGCGCCTCAGTGCCTGGCGACCTCTCCTCAGCCGAACCTAGCCGCTCTGAGAAGCGTATTCAAATTAACGCGCGCTAAGCGACGCGGAAGCCGCTGCGTTCCGATTCGCCGCTGCTCAGCGCTTCCGCGAGCTGACTCCGTGATTGGTATCTCACTAGCTCTTGCCCCGCCCACTCCTAGAGATTGTTTCCAAAATTCTCCCGCCCTTGGGAGGCGGAAAGCTCTCTTCTCAGGGAAACCACGCCTCCCACAATCCCGTGCTCCCTCGCCGGGCTCCGTTCCCGGAGTCGTGTTTAGATGCATTCTGGGAGTTGTAGTTTTCGGCCCACTTGAACGAGTACACTCTGGGGTCTCTTGGTTTAAGAAGTTTTTGTAAAGCAGCTTCTCCAAGATTCTCGAGGCACTTGTTTTTCACATTTGAAACTTAGCCGTTAGTTACCCTTTTTTTAATTAGTAACTTTAGGTTTCTATTTCATTATTTTTCAAGTTAAACTAAGAAAAATAAATCAGGAGTGAACATTTGCTTATGTGCCAGGCATTCTTAGACGCTTTACATGTTTTGTTTCATTTACTCCTCGCCACAGTCTACGAGGTATATATCATCATTCCTATTTCATAGAGAATAAAACTGAGAGCCTGCAAACAATCACTATTTGCAGGGCATCGCTAGATTCGCAAAGCCAGAAGGTTCCTCAAGCACTCACTGTCATTATTATCTTTGTGTCACCAGCTCCTGGTACAGTCTCTGGGACATTTTTAGTTCTAAATAAATTTAGCTAAGTGAATCGCTCAACTTCATAGAATGATGTCGGTGAGGATGAAGTAAGGGTGTCCGCCTAAAAGGAAGAGGCTGAGGCACAAAATACAATTTGAAGAGTTAACTTGAGCCAAACGGAGGACAGCTTCCCACAAGACTCAGACCCAGGTAGCCCTGGATGTGAGCTCCACCTGGACTTGGGTACAAGCAAGTTTTTAAAGGCAAAAACGGGGACCAGGAGTAGGCTGTTAACAAAGTTGTCAGGAATGCTCATGGCTTATGGAAATGACATTGATTAGTAATTGGCTATACATTGTTAAGCTATGGGAGTGGGTTACAGTGTCCAGTGCAGCATTGTTAGGTTAATTTATGGCTACTTATGGCAATAGCAAGCAAGTCTGAGAGATGAATGTGTAGCTCAAGGAGGGGAAGTAGGACATGATTGCTGTCTCATTTTAATGTCCCTCTGGGCCTGATAATGTAAATGACTGGCATTCCTCAGATAAAAGTTCTTTTCTTTTCTCTAGGGAAATAATCAGATAAAAGCTAAGTGCTGCGGGAGTTTGAGGGCACTATGTTCCAATCTTTGATTCCTATTAACTTATTTAACCCTAGAAAAATATCCTGTGAGTTAGCTGCACTAGAATCACCTTCATGTCGCAGATGAGACAAGTGAAGCACAGAGAGGTTAATTAATATGTCGGGGACGCCCATCCTCTCTTTCCCTCAACCCGCAAGTCATTGACCTCGCTCCACCCCAATGCCCTTCACCTCGCCAGGATTAAAGATGGCACCGATGGCCCGGCGTTATGACGAGATCCGGCGTCCGCCGGAAGTGCGCGGAGAAGTTCCGGGGTACGGGTGGCCGCCGCGCTTCTGGTATCCCGAGCTTCGCGAGTTGAGTGCTGCTGCTCCGCGGTGGAGTCGCCGCACGGTTTCAGGGATCATGGTGTTCTACTTCACCAGCAGCAGCGGTGAGTGGGCGCCGCGTCCTCCCGGATCCTTGCTAGACAGCAGGCTCCGAAGCCGGGATCTCCAGGCCGCCGCTGCGCGTGACTCTCGTCCTAAAGCGCCTCATTGGCAGCGAGTGCCTCTTCTCGCGCCCTCTCGGTTCCCCGCGCGTCAGTTCCACCCCGATGCTGTGTCGTCCTCGGCGTTCCCTCATCAGGGCCTGGGGGCGCGGAGGGACGACATCTCTGTTGTGTTTGCATCTGCAAGTTCTCGTCCCCAGTCGGAAAGACCTCCCATCGCCCTGGAATTGGGCAGACTTTGAGGGCCCCTTCACACACCTCCCCCATCCTCACTCCCCCCGTTTTGGCTGCACCCTGGTAATGATCTCCTTTGAGAAAGGAGACACCTGCCAGTAACTCTCACGGCAAGTGCGCCTTACCTTCTAGGAAGTGGCTACTCACCTGTCAGTTGATGTCCCAGATACTGAAAAATGACTATAATGCTTCTGATTTGTCTTTGGCAGGCAAGGAAAGGGTGCTTTTAGTTTCCAGGAAATGCTGTATCTCGACTTCGTTTCTCCGCTCATGTTATTTTCCTTGCTGAAAGTCAGCTCCCAGTTAACTCCTCCGCTAGGACACCTCTGACCTGTCTTTTCCAAGATGCCTTTCCTGACTTAGCTTCCACCCCAAGATCGCTTAGGTATTCCTTTTCTGGGACCCACTTAACATTCCAAGTCTACCTTTAGCATTGCTCTTACCACATGGTATTAAACCGTGTCTGCACGAGCTAGAGTGTGAGCCCCCTGAGGGCATGGGCATGGACAGGATCTCTTCACAGCAGTCTCCGCTTATCCCCCCACTTTCTGTGGTCACATCATCACAAGAAGCGTGAGTACAGTACAATAAGGTATTTTGAGAGAGAGCACATTCACATAATTTTTACTACAGTATATTATTATAATTATTTTATTGTTACTCTCTTGTACCTGATTTATAAATTAAACTTTATCATAAGTATGTGTAGGAAAAACAGTACAGTCATGTGTGTCACTTAAGGACAGGAATATGTTCTGAGAAATGCAGCATTGGTTGATTTCGGCCTTGTTCCAACATCACAGAGTGCACTTACACAAACCTAGATGGTACAGCCTACTACACACCTAGGCTATCTGGTTCAGCCCATTGCTCCCAGGCTACAAATCTGTACAGCATGTTACTGTACTGAATGCTGTAGGCAATTGGAACACAATGCTAAGTATTTGTGTATTTAAACATATACGAGGTGATGTGTTGGGCTGTCACATTACCTAATACGTTACAATGGCTATGAGGTCACTAGGTAATAGGGATTTTTCAGCTCCATTATCTTACCGGACTACCATGCTACCATGGTACCATGTGACCAAAGCAACACATCACTATGTATAGAGTTCAGTACTATCCGCAGTTTCAGGCAACAACGGAGGGGGTCTTGGAACATATTTCCCTGCAGGTAAGGGGGACCTACTATATTTGTTTCCATAACATAGTGTCTGGCCAATAATAGTTCTCAGTAAATGCCTGTTGAATAAATGAATGATATTTTTTTACTTACTCATAGCACTGTCTATTTTATTACTACTCTCTATGCTTGCTGGTTAAAGGTGAGATTTAAGTGAAACTGGTTCCACACCGTTTGTGTGGGTTTGAATAGGGTAGTACTTTCTCTTTAGAGATGAGAAGATTGAGGCCCGGGAAGCTGTAACTCACAGACCCCTGCTCTTCCTCCTCCACCACGCTGCCACATCTCATTAGTTTTCTCAGTAGTCTAGGCTCCCACAGTGTGGCATAAACTATTTCTCTGCCTCTGTAGATTTGGTTTGTTTTACCCATATTGTTAAAATTACTAGAAACAAAATTCAAAACTAGCCTGAAAAATTGCATACCCTTATAGACCTCTAAGCATTTTCATCCTTAATAACAGGCATTTTCCACTCGTGAGAGTCCCCAACAATAGATATCCACACAAGCCCAAGAATGGAAAACAATTACAGGCAGGGTATTTAGGTACTAAATGTATTTTATGCTAGCTGTTCTGTTCCCCTTAAAGCTATTCTGAATTCTTTAAGAGCTAGTCATACATAGAACAGAATGTTTCAGCAGATTTGTGGATCCCATGAGTTACATTATAATGTCAGAACTGCTTCCTGTTGGAAACATATCTGGCCTCTAAGTCTAATAAAACTGCACTTGTGTAGCAGATCTTTTAAAATGGCTAAGTTAATGGAAAGATCATAACTTTGACAATAAAACAGTAGTAAAATTTTACATATTGGCAGTACAGAAAGAAACTTGAACATATAGAATCTTTAGGAAATGAATTTGTATGGAAAGCCAAGTTTTCAACCAACTCATAGTTTACTGCATAAAAACTTTAAAAAATGGGAAGAAAATCTCCATAGAGGGGTTTTTACCTTTCAAGATTAGTATTTCTGAATAAAATTTGTTCCATTTTAATTCTTTCATGCTCTCTCATAAGGGAATAATTGAACATTAGTCTTATATATTACCAGTGTCAAATTCGACACCATCTGATTTATGGGTACCTACATTTGGCTCATTAAGTCCACTTGTACTTTCAGTATCTGTTAACTTTTCCTTTCTTAACATGGAAAGGGGCTTACGTCAGATTTCTTGCTCAGCAGTCATCTTCCTTTTTATTTTTAATTTTGATATAATTTTAGTTTTTCTAAAAAACTGGAAGAATAGTAAAAGACTTCCTGTACGTTTCTCCCAGATTCCTCAATTTCTAACATTTTGCCACATTTGCCTTATCTCTTTCCTTCTCCCTTTCTCTTTTTTCTTTCCTTATTGTCCTCTGTCACACTGTTCCTGAACTATTTGTTAGAAAGTTGCAATTAACCCCTAAATGCTTCAGTTTTATTTCCTCAAATCAAGAGCATTCTCCTCTCAAAAGACATTCTTCATTATCAAAATTAGGAAATTAACATTGCAGCAATACTATTATCTAATCAACAGACTTTATTCACTTTTCATCAGTGTCCCAATGTGTTTTATAACAAAAAAATTTACAAATCATTGTTGTATTTAGTTATTACTCTTAGCCTCCTCTAATCTGGAACAGTTGCTCAGTCTTTGACTTTCATAACATTCTTAGTTGAATTATTTTGTAGAATGCCTCTCAGTTTAGGTTTGTTGTGGTCATTATAATTTCAGTGGGAAGCCTTTTAATTCCAGATCACAGATGTCCATGTTAAGACACTACCTCAGTAAAGCAAATCTCTTGTCCCTTTAAGCCACACCCAAAAGATTCCATTTGATTTAGGATAGTTCCTAACCATGACTTCATATTAAAATCACTTGGAAGACTTTGGAAAACACCAATGCTCACCCTTGCCCCACCAGAGATTTGGATTTAGTTGATCAGAGGTGGAGCTGGGGCATAGTTAGAGGATTCTAATGTATAAGCAGGGTTCAGAGTCACTGAAGTTTGAGAGCCACAGGGAGCCCCTCAGAATCTGCAGCACACCTGAAATATAAGTTATATTGGCTAAACAAAATTAGGCAAAATAAAACTTGGGTAAGCATAGGAACCTGTTTCCAAATGGTTGAGATGTAGTAAGGTTTTTTGTTTTTGTTTTAACACCTGAAGAGTGCAAAAGTATAGGACTGAACTAGAGATTGCCATTGAACTATATCCTCGAGAAGGTAGGAAAGTAGCCATTTATAAGGATTGGTGAATTTTTTCTGTCAGGGCCAGATAGTATTTTAAGATTTGTGAGCCACATACAGTCTCTATAGCCTATTCTTTATTTTTTTTTTTTCAATCCTTTAAAAATGTAAAAACATTCCAGGCTTAAGGGCTATCCAAAAACAGGTGGTGGGCTGCATTTGGCCCACAGGCCATGGTTTGCTGACCCCTGAGCTAAGCATTGTCCCTAGTTTTTCCCATGAAACAGTTTTGTTAGTGATGAAGTTTATCTAATTGTTTTTTATTTTTGTTTTCTCACAGTTAATTCATCTGCTTACACTATTTACATGGGAAAGGATAAATATGAAAGTAAGTTTTCAAAAGCATTTGATTTTGAAATTTCCAGCAGGTAAGTGCTGTCTCCTGCTCCCCCACCCCCAAAGTTTGTTGGATATGAGTTTTCAACTATTTGATAAGTTAGCTTTTGGGAAACAAGTCACACGCATTACAAGGAACTCCAAAGGACTAATTTCCTTTGAGTATAGTTATGTCAAATAATATTTGAACTAATTGGTCCATCTGCTGATTAGAAACTTTACACAGAGTTTTGTAGTATTTGATTTAGAGTAATGTGAATCAGAGGTTAACCTGTGCTAATTTATTAGACCAAATGAAAATCCTCTGTTGTTTGGATTTTGAAGGGATCTTTTTTTGTGCTTTTTTAAAACCATTTTTTAAATTATTGGAAATGTATCTTTTGGTTTTTTTGAGGCTGAAGATGTTCTTTTTGAGTCAAGAAATGTTTTTTCAGACTTTGACCACTCTCCTCAGTGTGAAATACATTATGTTTTGATATACACATTCATATAACTAGAACAAAAGTTTATATAAATTACCCATACTATTTGCTATAGAGGGTAAATAGAGATTACCCTCTATTTCTGTTTTATTTCACTTTAAAAAGCTAGTCTCAACCTGCTAAACTAATTTTTTGGCCCACTAATGAATTTTAAGTTTAAAGAACACTTTTTCCTGATAATGAATTTTTGACACTGACTTTGGGTATGACTTAATGGTGAAGCAGTCTGCAGCATACTAATACTTGAGTTTTATATTTCTCCTACTAACCCATAAATCATCATAGGTAGTTTTTGTTCTTAAAGAGTACTCCTAATACAGCTGAGGAGGGGATGCTATCTCCCTGTGTTACATTGAACAATAAGGCAAAGTAGTAAGTCATAGTTATCTACAGTGGATGTGACTCCAAATCTTCTGACCTATCCTGTTTTTCTACCAAATCAGAAGTGAGAACCCCAGACTTAGGTTACTGAGAAGCACAAAAGCAGAGCTACTAGGCATGGTTGTGCAGGTTTTGCACTGTGTACCTGGGGGCGGGGCTTTATGTATTTCTCACAGTGAAAGGCTGCCTTGATTCTGGCTTAGAGAAAACAATATAAAAAAAAGTTTCAGCAAAACCATTTTAACATTTAAGTATTATTACAGTGAATCGATTTTCTAAAACATCATCTGACTTCTCAGCAGCCCTGACTTGTCAGTGTTTTATCATCATCAAATAGAAATGTCTTTGAGCTTTAGAAGTATTAAAAAATTATAAAGTTTATATTCAATTGTGAAAATTATTTTTATTTTTCTATACTTTCAAGCATCAAGGACTCTCTATATTACTCTCCTCTCCATTAAGGGAGAGAAAAAATTATGGAAGAGATTGGTATTTCTCCCCTTCTTAATTTATTATAAACCCTGGCATATCTTCATTTGACAGTGTTTCTTATCTTTTCTTTATTCTCTTATCATTGTAGATGAAGATCTGATAAAGTACGGCTGGCCTGAAGACATTTGGTAAGTAACAATTTTGGTTCTGCTTTCTGTATATCATCATTTACTTTCCTGGACTGGCCAACCACCTGACTGCTGTGATTAAAACTAAAACTTGCGTTTTATATTTCTGTTTATGGCTGTCCAGTGGTAAAATAGCTGACTGCCAGTTCCGTTCATTTATAATTACCCTGTAAATTGGGAATGATGTCTTGGAATTTGCTCACAAGCCTGGGAGCAGGCATTCAGTAAAGGATAACAGGTTAAGCAGGGAGAGGAAGATGAGAAGGACAAGAGTAACTAGTAGTCATAATTTAGACTTTGAGTAAGCATTTTGGGAGGTTTAGGAAGTTTGTTTTTTGTTTTGTAAGGAAACTTGCTCAAGATAGTTTGTTCATAGAGCTGGATTCTTTAAATTCTTTAAACATTTCAACCACAGCCCCATTCTTTCATCCATTCCCCCTGCCCTTTGCGGAGGTGTACCTACCTTCTACAAACCTGAAATTGGTGTGAAGTTGGTGTATGTCAGCAATGGTATTGCTGTGTGTGTTTTGGTTCAAGTAAAAGTTGGAATGGGAGAAGTTAGTTCTCACTAGAGCTTGATTACCAGTGTGGTATTTCCCTAAGATTCTGAAAGAGGATAATGAGATGTAATATTTAGATTTGCAAAAAACACAGATTTTTCTGGGTGGAAAATGCCCAGCTAAAGGTGGTAATTATTACGAATCTCTCATATGAGAATGCAAATGAGTAAATGAACCACGTGGAGAAACATAAACAGGATATTATGTCCATTTCAGGCTATCAGTAATGATTAAGAATAAAACCTAGAGTCATCATAAACTATTTGCCAAAATGCCTAATATTTTTCTGTATCCAAAGTGAATAGCAAAGATATTTAACCTCTTTAAAGTGGGCACTTAACTTTTATATGGAATCATACTGTCTACATTTTGTACTAGATGCGAGTGTGTGACCATTTCACTTCTAAAAAACTCATGAATGCCAAGAAAATGTCTAGAGAAATATATAATGGGATATAATGGTGACTTTAAGGTTTTACTGAACATTCTTCCGTCTGGAAAGGAAAGGACTAAGGAAGCAATATGACCGAAGTTAACAGAATCACACAGTGACAGTCATGTGTTATCTGTTGTTTGATGCTAGGATTTTTAGAAAGACAGAAAGCCAGCTTCATTTGGTAAATTGTAAACATGAAAAATCTAATATCCCATAAGATTGCATAGATTTTAATAGATTTAATTAATTAAATTGATAGATGATGGAGCCCTAATGAGAGGAAGATTTACGATGTTGGGGTGAGGGGCACTCTGAATGTTTTTAGGGCAATGTCATAAGAGGTAGTGTTCACCCCCGAGATGCATACTAGCATCATTGTCAGAATACAGGGCTGGATGAATTGTTGGGATGGCCAATTTAATGATGTGTTTTGCTTAGTGTCTTTAACTCTTCCAGCTCTATCTGTACTTGACAGTCTCTTTGGATTGTCATCCAGTTGAAACTCAGGATGTCCCAAACAAAACCCTCATCTTTTCCTGCAAACTGTGGTCCTGCAAGTCTCCCAGGCTTGCAACATTGGAGTCTGACTGACTTCTTTCTTTCCCTTCTCTTATCACCTGAAATTCCTTTTCCTGTTTTCCTCTAAGTCCTATGCTTCAGTCAGGGACCAACCAAATCTCAGGTCTTCCATGAAGCCTTTGGTCATTGATAGCTTTTTTTATCACTTGAAAAATTACCTTTACCAGTGCATTTAACATTGATTATCTCTACTCATCTGGGCACTTAATCACACACAGCTACATAACTTTCAATGTTCACCTTACCTCTTGGGTTGGCAGTGAGCCCTTTGGAGATGGCAACTGTGTTCTGTACTCCCTCTGGTGCTTAGCATGTGGTAGGCAGTGAGTGAACACCTTTTGGCATGGAATGCTTTAAATGCAAGTGGCTTGAGGAGATGGATACCTTGTACCTCTTGCTAAAAGTGGTTTTCATTCTTTGTAGGTTTCATGTGGACAAACTCTCTTCGGCTCATGTATACCTTCGATTACATAAGGTAACTGAATTTAAACATTGGATTCATGACCTTTTCTCCTGATGAGCATCTTATCTTGTTCTTTATCCTTTTTCTGCAATTAAATTGCTTAAAGTAATAAGTATGTGTGAAAGTCTAAAAGTTAGCAAATGAAGAGCTAAGTCACTATGGAAAATTCTGGGTGATTCCTGAGACTTAGTAGGGGCATAGCACATATTTCCTGGCTAGGAGCACTGCCTTGTCCTGCCGCTTCAGGTGTGCTGTCTGTCACCTCTGCTTTCTTTCCCTTTCAGATGTTGGACTTTCTGTCTTCTCCAATGGACATCACCTGTGGTTCCATTTTCTCAGGCTCCTGCCTCCCTGAGGGCAGATGTTCCCAGTTAGGGGCTTCTTTGGGAAGTTTAAAGCAGCATAACAGTATTAAGAATAAAGGAGAAAAGATTAAATGTCCACTAGTAATAAAATAACACTGTTTTTCCAATCTGCCTATATCTGTGTTTTACATAGTTGAATCACAGGGTATATATGCTTATTATTCTGTATTGCTTGTTTTTAGTAAACTTTTTACTTTGGAATAATTTTAGATTTATAGAAAAGTTGCACAGATAGTGCAGAGTTCTCATACACCCCACCTTGTTTTCCCCAATGCTAACATCTTACATTACCACAGGGGATTTCTCAAAACTGAACAACTAACCCTGGCACATTATTAAGTAGACTCTGGACTTTATTTGATCTCACTAGTTTCCCCATTAGTGTCCTCCTTCCGTTCCAGGATCCAGTCTGGGGTACCCTTTTACATTTAGTTGTCACGTCTGCCCAGTCTCCTCCGGTCTGTGACAGTTTCTCATTCTTTCCCTGTTTCTCATGACCTTGACAGCTGGAGAAGTACTGCTCAGGTATTTTGTAGAATGTCCCTCAATTTCGGTTTATCTGATCTTTTTCTCATGAGTAGACTGGAGTTATGGGTTTGGGGGGCAGAATACCACAAAGGTGAAGTGCCCTTCTCATCCCATTGTATTAGGAGGTGCATGATTGACACGACTCATCCCTGATGGTGGGAACCCAGAGTGCTTGGCCAGGGTGGTGTCTGCCAGGTTTCTCCACTGTCAGGCTGCTTTTCTCTCCATTTCCTACTCTGTTACTTGGAAGCAAGTCACCAAGTCAGCCCATACTCAAGGCGATGGGGAGTGGAATTAGGTTCCACTTCCTGGAGTGGGGAGTGTCTGCATACGTTATTTGGAATTCTTCTGGAAGGAAGATTTGTCTCTTCTCCCCCATTTGTTTATTCACTCATTTATTTGCATGAGAATGGACTCATACTTTGAGTTATATTCTGATACTGATTTTTGTTGCTGATACTCTTCCAGCGTTGGCTGCAGCCCTTTCAGCTTGGCTCCTGTGCTGCTCTGACGTGCCCCATCCTTTTGTTTTTGAGCATGTCCTTACTTTCTGGCATGACAAATTACTCTAAGCTCTTTTTGCATTTTCCCTGCCCCAGCTCTAGAATCAGTCATTTCTCCAAGGAACGCTTGTTCCTTTTATCAGTAAATGGTGTTTCCAAATCAACATCTGGACTCTGAGTGTGCCTTTTGCCACTAGAGCGTTACTGCTTCCAGGCCTCCTCAGGTGGCAGAGCTAGGAAATACACGTATGTATACTGACCCATGTGTACACACATATTCATAACTGCTTCCGTATCTCACCATCTGTGTCTGTTAAGCTAAATGTGAGCTCCTACTGATGTCTCTGACTGCAGTCCCTTACTACAGAGTTCATTCCAGCCTCCCCTAGCTCACCTGTAACCCCCCAGACAGTGAGAAGCCTGCCTCCCACTGTCCCCCTTCATGGACTTATTTATTTGACTCCAGTACATGCACAGGTACTGGAATTGTTAATCCATGAAAAACAGCTTTATCGCCGAAAGTACAGTGCTTGTGCACTTGTGTCTTACGGGGTCACTGTGAGGACTACATGAGCTAGCATATCTTAAAGCACTTAGAATAATGCCTGGCACGAGCTAAGGGCTATACATTAATGCTTTTGTTAAATTCAGTTGAATTCAACCCGTACCTTGAAGGTCATAGATATTCAGCAGTGTTCTTTCCTAGGCTTTGATTTTGAAACCCATAGAAAAATCTTACCTATCTAGGAGTTTCTTATTTTATTAACACAGCACAAAACCCACAGTCAAAATTCTGGCCTTTACATATTGAGAGTCCCTTAGACCCTCCACTTAGATAGAGCTCGCTTTCTCTGACTTAATCCACCAGCTTAGCACTGGAGGATTTTATTTATTTTATATTTATTGTTATTATTGTTTTGGTCTGCTCATATTATATTGGAAGTAGCCAAACAAGAGGCGATTGCTTTAGGAATAGTGACAGCCACTGGTGTTAATAGTAAGAAGAGATATCGGGATACAGCCAGACATCAAGGACCGAGAAACCATGTGGTTCCACAGAACCCCATAAGCACCACAGTCTGAGCCAGGTTTAGAGCTTGGCTTTAAACCTGGGTTCATCTTTCTGCTCTGTCACTCACTAGATATGGAGACCTTGGCCTAGTTACTTAACCTCACTACGTTTTACTTTCTTCATGGGCAAAATGAGGATAATGCTATCCCATTTCTTATGCCTATTTACTTGGTACCTGGCATACGGTAGGTACTCAAAAAGTGGTGGCTGGGTTTTTTTAATTATTCATTTTGATTTTATTAAGTACAGGGTCAGTCAGCTTTTGTATATCCCTATCACTATATTATAGCCTACTATAATGGTTGATAGTCATAATAATGACATTATGTTATTAAGATGTTAAATTCAAAATCCTCTTTAAATGGTTGGAGATATGCACAGGATGAGATATATCTTTAAAATAGTGACAAACTCAGATCACTTATTTTTTGGTCAAAATTTATGTATTTGAGAATTTTCCATTTAAAATGAAAAAAATTTAGGAACATAATGGAATAAACATCTCAAATATTTAGTTAGATGGACTATTTTATTATATTTCCAGACAGAGGTGTTTCTATAACCCCATGTCTAGTAGGAGTCAGTACTAAATCAATTTCCACTTGCTCTTGCCTCTGAAATATTTTTTTCTTTTGGAATCGCTTCCCATCGTCATCTTTGATTTTGATATATATTTCTATAGAGGAAAAGAATCAATTTTACTTCTTTGTTATTTCTCCCTTACAGTGAATGGTTGAGATCAAACCGAAGGAAGAGCTTTTTCCTGATTAAGGTTGAGGATAGATGACCTACCAGATGTTTGAGATCCAGAACTACAAGTTGTCTCTGAGAGGAAGGAGGAAGGTTGTAGGTACCTCAGTCAGGAAGACATCCATCCAGTTTTAAGAAATAGGCACCATTTCCCCACAAGGTTTCTAGAAGAATGAGAAGAAAGAGAACAAAAATTAGTCAGACATAGTTAATATTTTGGCAGTTTTCTTCCGTACTCTTTTTTTTTACTTATTGGGTGTCAGTATTTTCCATATTACTGCCTTCTCTTAGTTTCAATAAACATTCCTGTAATGGCCACAGTAAATTGACTTCATTTTTCAATGTTCTGTAATACAATTAAAGAGCCTCTGCTTGTAATAAAATCATGAAGGCAGTAAATGCCCTTTGGGTGCTCCAGTATGAATTAATAATGAGGTCGTGGACCATCTGGCTTATTTTTGTGTTTCAGGGAGAGAATATAGAAGACATTCCAAAGGAAGTGCTGATGGACTGTGCCCACCTTGTGAAGGCTAATAGCATTCAAGGTCAGTTTTCCTAGTGGTGTTTTTAGAATTGGCACCGACTTTATGTCTGAAATGGATTACCTTTTAGAGAACATGCCATTGATTTTGGCTTGCGCTGAAGGAATAACACATAATTTACTTTTTGCCCTGTTTTGTTCTTTAAGATGGATGGCAATTTTGCTGCCTGTCAAAGAACTAAAATCTAATCTCCCCAACCCTCTAATTTTCATGGTCCTGAGTCTCAGCTCTTTTTACTCTGTTAACTTACCTTGAATAGGAGGTTGTCTAGATACGACTACCCTGAAGGGTATTTGTAAAGGGACTTTTGGAAATTTGGTGATGTTGATAGCTAAGCAAGAGAGACGTGTCTCATGGCTTCATTTTTAATGTTGTTGATGTCTTCGTTTCCATTATTTGTCATTAGATTCTGAAACTAGAGCCTCTAAATCACATTTTTCTACTTTTTCTCCTCTTGCCTTTACATATTTTTTTTCTCCCTTAAATTGTGACAGTATCAAGTCAATTGATTTTGTTACCCTCCAGAGAATCTTTTTTTTTTTTTTTTTTTTTGATACAGAGTCTCACTCTCTTGCCTGGAGCGAGTGCCGTGGCATCAGCCTAGCTCACAGCAACCTCAAACTCCTGGACTCAGGCAATCCTACTGTCTCAGCCTCCCAAGTAGCTGGGACTACAGGCATGCGCCACCATGCCCGGCTAATTTTTTCTATATATATTTTTAGCTGTCCAATTAATTTCTTTCTATTTTTGGTAGAGACGGGGTCTCGCTCTTGCTCAGGCTGGTTTCGAACTCCTGAGCTCAGAAGGATCCGCCCGCCTCGGCCTCCCAAAGAGCTAGGATTACAGGCGTGAGCCACCGCGCCCGACCTGCATTTCTTATCTATCCTGAAAATTCTTGTTCACTACTTGAGATTTTTCTGCCACTTCTTGTCTATAGGTAGATTCTTGTTGAAAAGTCATGCCCTCCCTATTT